>JAUPFT010000022.1:36453583-36661083 GCA_036936625.1 Parnassius smintheus behrii
ATAGACACACAAACATGCAATGGCGGGTTGGTGTGGCTTACTATATGAAATTTTACCTAAAATACGCAATAAAAATGAGTTTTTTTTAAGCTGCAGTTAATTGTTTTTATATTAAAAAAGTATATTTTATTTTAAAATCTTTATTACGTCCCCTTAGAAAAAAAGGGATACAAAGCTTATCAGATAAATAGAAGTAAACATAATGATGAAATAAAACGTATTTTTATGGTTCTAATAAATCAAACAATAAAAATAGGTATCTAATAAAATATAATTAATATAAAATGTATACGAAATTATAAATAATATAAAATTATTAATATAAAATAGGTAATAAAATATATTTAAAAGATAATTCAAGAATAAACTAAAATAAGAATAATTAATTATATTGTATGAAAGTTAAAACGTAGTTTTTATTATAATTTCCAAAATATTTAAAATCGGAGGTAACAAATTAACTTACTCCATTAATTATATAGTCTCCCATTAATGTAGGATAATCACAAATGCGGAAAAGTGGCAACATTGAACCTAAATGGCAATATTCGATATTTTATTTAATTTTTTAGTGTTTTAAACGTTAATATGAATATATAAATTAAAACTTACGTATGGAAAGTGATTCCGCTTGATTTATTATGTTTTTGTGACCTTGAAACGCATTCTTTCACTACGCATTTACCCATTTTTTGTTGTGAATCGTTCGGCTTAACTCGGACGGCGTCACCTTGAACACTGAACCGACGTTCGCTGAGTATAAGGCTGTGGCCTTATGTGAAGTGACAACGCTTTGGCGCGGAAATTACTTATCTAGTGTAACATATAAATCAATGCTTGTATATCATGGAATATCACGTACTTAAATCTTTGATAGTGATGCCGACGACTAAGCTACCCATAAAATAAAAGTCGTTTGTTTACATACTTAAAATCAAAATATTTATTTAAACATTTCTTATAATCGTGTGGCTTATCAAAAGCCAGTGTTTTCCAAAGCAAAAGTTCTTTTAGTATCATGGCTCTACCGCGTTGAAAAATATGCCTGCAATACATATAAATAAATTTTTGAGATACCTATTATGTAATAATGCTGATGTTATGATTAGTTCCACGAAATTTGAATTGAAACAGTCTCAAAATTAAATCGTACGATTTTTGTTTACAAATAAGTTTACGTCGCACCACGTGGAGGTGTGGTCCATGTGCATAACGTCGTCATAGAAATTAGAAATAGAACGTGTGCAATTAGCTAAGTTTCTTCGAAAACAAACATGTTTTGATAATACTATAAAAGTTGTTATCCGCTTATCTGCTGTCTTAGTTAGATTCTTGTTCTCCTTGAAGCAACATTACATACCAGTTCCTTCAATATTTTCTTTGTGTAGGTACAATTTATTTATCCACTGTCAGAAAACTGTTGTGAAATGAGAATGAATGGATTTGTTTATTATGATTTTCTAACGTTGGTAGCACTGATCGCGCCACTTTACGTCATATGGTGCGAATTCTGTCATTGAATTTATTTTTAATTGTGATATTTTTATTTGCCAAGGCTCTGCCTGATTGATGAATAGTGATTGAAGTATTGTGGTTGTGCTTGGTGGTGCCCAGTGCTGTAGCAGAATTCTTGACTTTGCTAGTGATATCCATATCTATAAAATTCTACGCCTAGCTGTGCTGTTCATAAAACTTGAAAACTGTGTTCAGGACTGCGCAACTGCGATTAATTAATACTGTGAAGACTAGCTATTTATCACATTTTTAACTGACGATATTATTTAATAAAAGTCATTGAAAACCTCGAAGCTGTGATAAAATATTGGAAAATGTCGTCCCTTGGTGGACAATGGCGAGTCATTCGCCACTATTTATCAATGACCAATTTGAACGCTGAATTAGAGAAATTGGTGCAGAAAATTAAGCCTGCTACGCCGGAACAATGGGAGAGTAAGTTTATTTATCCATAAATTTTAATCTGGTCAATACGATTCTAATACGGAGTAAGTTGACACTCTATTTTGTTATTTTACACAGCTTCTATGTTGTTATTACTTCAATGTATTATTTGTTTATACTTTTACTCACTGCAATACATTTGTTGCAAAGTAATTTGATTCATGTAATGTTTTCTTTCTTATAAAATTATTGTTTTATTATTATTGGCATTACCTTTTTTACAATCTCGTAATTCTTTCATTTTATATAATGTCTTGAGTAAAATCTATTTGGGTGTAAATCCTCATAGTATTTAATAATATTTAGTGATTTCAGAGATTGTGAATGTAATTTTTGTAATAACTTACATTTTTTGTTAAATTTTTAATTAATGAGTAATATCCACATTTTCATTTTAGATTTAATAAAGAAATTCGAGAAGGCCATCTCCATCAGACTCACACAAGACATCAAAGTTGCTGAAAATAAAACCAAAGATCTGCAACCTCTCCATAGTGCAAATTCATCAACAATTGAGCAATCAGATACAAAGGCAGCAGAGACGAGGCCTGTAACTGACAAGACAGAGGAAAAACAAAGTCATCACGGACTTGGTATTGGTTCAGAGGCAAAAGAAATCACATTTGAGAGTTTTTTACAAGGTTTAAAGTTAAAGAAGGATCTGCATTTTGGGAAAATATCAGAGCCAAGTTGGAGGTCGAATAAACCTATTATCACCAAGGTTAGTATTAATATTTATCTGCAACATATGCTTTAAAAAAGATTAGAACTCTTACCAGTGTTGAAACAGCTAGAATAGTTTACTTTAGTTATTTCCATAGCATTGTCGTATGGTATTTTGCTATGGGGACACGCAACTGACACTGAAATTATATTTATTTTACAGAAGAGGGCCATTAGAGCAATATATAATTTAAAACCAAAAGAGTCACTGAGACAAAAATTTAAGGAAATTAATATATTAACTCTGGCCTCTCAATACATTTACGAAAATGTAATGTACGTACACAAAAATAAAAGTAGTTTTGCGAAAATAAGTGATATTCATTCTGTAAATACTAGGAGCAGACACAAGCTGGTAGTACCAGTTACTCGACTCCACCGAGTCAGTAATTCATTCTTGGGGTGATGTATACGCTTTTACAACAAAATCCCAGAAAATATACAAAATTTGTCATACACAAAGTTCAAAAATGTTATTAAATTAAGTTTGTATAAAAAGGGTTATTATAATATTAAGGAATTTATAGATGATAATAACCCCTGGGAAGGGTGATCGCTACCAAGCTATTTCTAATTTGTCTTGTGTTGTTGATTGTAAACATGATTGTAAGCTATTATTAAAAAAAATAGTCCCGCTGGGTTTCTTGCTGGTTCTTCCCAGGACAGAGGTTTTTTTTGCGAACAGTGGTAAATTAAAAAAGTGACTTTCAATAAGTATTTTTATAACCTACATTGAATAAAAAAGTTTCTATTTCTATCATTCATTAATTTCTGCCTATCACAATTCCAATTTGAAAAGGACGAAGAGAGAACGAAATGTGAAATATGGGTAAATCAGGAATGTCTAGAACAGGTAAATGAAATTGTATACTTGGGGAGTGCTTTCAGCCGGGATGGAAGATGTGATTTAGATGTGGATAGGCGTGTCGCTGCTGGAAACAAAGTCAATGGTGCCCTGAATGCATTAATAAAAAGGCAAGGCGTGGTGAAGAGTGCACGCCTTGCAATACATAACGCAGTGTTGGTACCGACTTTGTTATATGGCAGCGAAACCTGGGTATGTCAGAAGAAGCATAAAAGCAAGTTGAATGCAGTGGAGATGCGATCTCTTCGTAAAATGTGTGGTGTTACCATAGCCGACCGAAAGCGAAACGAAGAGATTCGCAATATGGCAGGATTGAAAGTTGACCTTATCACAAAAATTGATAGGGGCGTACTCCAATGGTTTGGACACGTTGAACGAATGAGTGAAGACCGAGTGGTGAAGAAAATATATAGAGCGAAAGTAAATATTAAAAGGTGTCGAGGTAGACCGAGACTAACTTTCGAAGACCATGTGAGCAAATTGCTCGAAGAGGGGAGGGTCAAGAGTACTCGGATACCTAGACGTGCATGTATGAAGAAGTTAATGAACCTGAAAGAAGCGAAAGAGGTATGTAAGGATCGTGACACTTGGCGATCTGTTCTCTCTGGCTACCCCGTTAGGGATTGTGCGTGACGATAAGTAAGTAAGTAAGTAAGTACGATTCCGTTGCTGAACATAGGCCTTACCCATAGATTGCCTCATCAAGACCCCGCAGATTGCCTCATTAAGGCCCCGCAGATTGCCTCATTAAGGCCCCATAGATTGCCTCATCAAGACCCCGCAGATTGCCTCATTAAGGCCCCATAGATTGCCTCATTAAGGCCCCATAGACTGCCTCATTAAGGGCCCATAGATTGCCTCATTAAGGCCCCATAGATTGCCTCATTAAGACCCCATAGACTGCCTCATTAAGGCCCCATAGATTGCCTCATTAAGGCCCTATAGATTGCCTCATTAAGGCCCCGCAGATTGCCTCATTAAGGACCCGCAGATTGCCTCATCAAGACCCCTCAGATTGCCTCATTAAGGCCCCATAGATTGCCTCATTAAGGCCCCATAGATTGCCTCATTAAGGCCCCATAGATTGCCTCATTAAGGCCCCGCAGATTACCTCATTAAGGCCTCGCAGATTGCCTCATCAAGACCCCGCAGATTGCCTCATTAGGGCCCCATAGATTGCCTCATTAAGGCCCCGCAGATTGCCTCATTAAGGCCCCATAGATTGCCTCATTAAGGCCTCGCAGATTGCCTCATTAAGGCCTCGCAGATTGCCTCATTAAGGCCCCATATATTGCCTCATTAAGGCCCCATAGATTGCCTCATTAAGGCCTCATAGTTTGCCTCATTAAGGCCCCATAGATTGCCTCATCAAGACCCCGCAGATTGCCTCATTAAGGCCCCATAGATTGCCTCATTACGGCCCCATAGACTGCCTCATTAAGGCCCCATAGATTGCCTCATTAAGGCCCATATATTGCCTCATAAAGGCCCCGCAGATTGCCTCATTAAGGCCCCATAGATTGCCTCATTAAGGCCCTGCAGATTGCCTCATTAGGGCCCCATAGATTGCCTCATTAAGGCCCCGCAGATTGCCTCATTAAGGCCCCATAGATTGCCTCATTAAGGCCTCGCAGATTGCCTCATTAAGGCCTCGCAGATTGCCTCATTAAGGCCCCATATATTGCCTCATTAAGGCCCCATAGATTGCCTCATTAAGGCCTCATAGTTTGCCTCATTAAGGCCACGCAGATTGCCTCATTAAGGTCCCATAGATTGCCTCATTAAGGCCTCGCAGATTGCCTCATTAAGGCCTCGCAGATTGCCTCATTAAGGCCTCATATATTGCCTCATTAAGGCCCCATAGATTGCCTCATTAAGGCCTCATAGTTTGCCTCATTAAGGCCCCATAGATTGCCTCATCAAGACCCCGCAGATTGCCTCATTAAGGCCCCATAGATTGCCTCATTAAGGCCCCATAGACTGCCTCATTAAGGCCCCATAGATTGCCTCATTAAGGCCCCATAGATTGCCTCATTAAGGGCCCATAGACTGCCTCATTAAGGCCCATAGATTGCCTCATTAAGGCCCTATAGATTGCCTCATTAAGGCCCCGCAGATTGCCTCATCAAGACCCCTCAGATTGCCTCATTAAGGCCCCATAGATTGCCTCATTAAGGCCCCATAGATTGCCTTATTAAGGCCCCATAGATTGCCTCATTAAGGCCCCATAGATTGCCTCATTAAGGCCCCGCAGATTACCTCATTAAGGCCTCGCAGATTGCCTCATCAAGACCCCGCAGATTGCCTCATTAGGGCCCCATAGATTGCCTCATTAAGGCCCCGCAGATTGCCTCATTAAGGGCCCATAGACTGCCTCATTAAGGCCTCGCAGATTGCCTCATTAAGGCCTCGCAGATTGCCTCATTAAGACCCCATATATTGCCTCATTAAGGCCCCATATATTGCCTCATTAAGGCCCCATAGATTGCCTCATTAAGGCCTCATAGATTGCCTCATTAAGGCCACGCAGATTGCCTCATTAAGGTCCCATAGATTGCCTCATCCTCATTAAGACCCCATAGATTGCCTCATTAAGGCCCCGCGATTGCCTCATTAAGGCCCCATAGATTGCTTCATTAAGGCCCCGCAGATTGCCTCATTAAGGCCCATATATTGCCTCGTAAAGGCCCCATAGATTGCCTCATTAAGGCCCTGCAGATTGCCTCATTAAGGCCCCGCAGATTGCCTCATTAAGGCCCCGCAGATTGCCTCATTAAGGCCCCATAGGTTGCCTCATTAAGGCCCCGTAGATTGCCTCATTTGCCATAATTGTTGTCCTTATCTTTTAAATTCAGAATGTGTGGTGACACATTATTTTAACTGATTGCCATTAATAAATATCTAAGGGCTTTTATTTTACTATGCACACACACATTCATATGGGTTGATTGATCGGCAAAAACATTCTGAATTGAATTGCACACAGAGAAGTTCCTATACATGTAGTTGTTGCTTGTAATCACATTAAATTTGAATTAATTTGAAAAAGAGTAGAAGCCTTACTCATTCGTATTTTCAGTAACTGCTATAACACTGTGTCATTGTTTTTATATTTGAAGTAATGTGGCTACTCTTTGAAAAGAGCTCTTCGCTCTCTTAGCTCTGAATAAGGAACACATCGCATTGAATCAAAATACCATAGCAGCATCTTGTGTTGTATCTATATTCTCAACTCTTACCTGACTTCCTCAGTAAAGGGGCTTTTAAGTGTATTATGTTTCTGTTTCTTTGTAACCCATAGTGTAAACATCCTTATAACATGTAGTTTAAACATCCTTACAACCCATAGTGTAAACATCCTAAAGATTTTTTGTGCAAACTGCTGATAATAGCTTCACTTTGTCCATGAACTGTCAAAGGCTATACATTTTATCATAGTAATACGAATGTGACAAAAAATTATCACCCTAAAATAATTAAAATTTATCGAGTTAATACTGATTTTTGTTTAAAATATATCAAAGAATTATGATAATATATTTGGCATAACACTACTGATAAACTTTGACTGACATTTGATTTTCTTACTCAGAAAAACCACTATCTGTTTATTGTATTCATCTTCCTACATGCTCATGTCACATGATTTGGCAATGATAACAGAAGAAAGTACTTTCATTTCTTTTATGATATTGTTGGTAGGTAATATGATAAAGAAGATAGAGTGAACACAATAAGTAAACACAAAATATAAAATGAATAGTTTTTATCAATGTTCTACTAAATTATCAGTATGCATATTCCAAAACAAACTAATAAATTATATCACTGATTACATCCATACATTAGCACAGATGTAATATGCTGCAGGTAATGCCTAATTATTTCTATTTAATAGAGTTAAAGAAATATAAAAGGACATTATAATATATCTAATATCGAATTATTGGATGGTTGACATTGTAACAAATGACATTCATAATACATATTAATATAAAACAACATTGTGTGAAATAATGCATTACATGAATTATTTGTTTTATTTTAAAATACATAATTTTCAATATTTTCATTATATACACTTTGAGCACAAGAATGGGTTGGCTCAAACTTTTATCAATGTTATGGTGGTTCTACTTCTACATGCCACAGACAAGTCTGCGCAGCGTGCTTATGCAGATTTAAGTTGGTGCTAATGAGACTTTCAGATGTGCAAGCTGAAGTTTGAGCAGATATTGATGCATCTTATCTCATATCAAGCAATAGTTGCGAACATGACAAGCTTGTTAAAGCAGACTACACACACTCTGTGCCAAGCATGTTCAGAAGTGTTGGCAACTCACACAGAGTTATATCTGCACAACAGTTTGTAGTATGTCTGTGCTGAATAGACCCATTATTAGTTTACTTTTTAGTCATTACTAAACAGTTACTCAGGATGGAATAGAAAAAACTATAGATCACAGTATTGCGAAAATAAATGTGGAGTGCCACAAGGAAGTATACTTGGACCTTTATTATTTATAATCTATATCAACGATCTTTGTAACGTAACTACTCATAAATGTGTGCTATATGCTGATGACATTACCATTAATATTCAAAATAATAATAAATATTTTGACTACGAACATGAAATAAATAGGACCTTAGAAACAATAATAGATTGGTTAAGACATAATAATTTACAAATTAATATTGAAAAAACTAAGATGATAAGATTTCAGACTTATAATAGTAAACAAGAACCACTTAAAATTGAATATGGGAAAAACATAATCGAAGAAGTTAACCATACTAACTTTTTAGGTGTAACAATAGACAAGTTCTGTAATTGGAAGACACATATTGATAGCCTATGTAAAAAGTTAGATAAATTTGTCTTTGTTTTATATCGGTTAAGACGAGTGGCTAACATGGAGGCCGCACTCTCTGCTTATCATGGATATGTTTCTTCGATCCTACGTTACGGTTTAATAATATGGGGTAATTCTGTTGATTTAATTAGAGCTTTTCGTGGACAGAAAAAATGTGTACGGTCTTTATGCGGAGCACACCAATTAGATAGTTGTATTCCCCTTTTTCGCAAACATAAAATATTGCTGCTTCCAGCATTATACGTTTACGAAATCTGTATCTTTGTTCACAAAAATAGTAATTTATTTGAAAAACACAATGATGTTGTAATTAGGACTAGTAGAAATATACATAAATTGTGTGTACCAAAGCAAAGAATACAACTCTACTCAAAAAATGTGTATTGTATGGCAATACATGTTTACAACAAATTGCATGTTTGTTTCAAAGAGATGAATATAGGAATCTTTAAAAGTAAATTGTTTCAATTTCTTTTAAATAAGTGTTATTACTCAGTAAATGACTTCTTAAATGATAAATTTGACTCGAATTGTATTTATTGAATTGCTGAATTTAATTTTTTGAAATGTTTTAGCTAAAGTATTATGAATTGATTGATGATTGTTTTATATAGATTTGGTTTTCATAAATATTGCGGCAAGTATCTTTATACTATATAATAATTAGTGCCTTAGTTTTCTACTTAATTCGAAAAATTATCTATCTGAAAATATTTGTACGCCGGAAACGGCAGAATATTTAGGATCAAAATTCTTTTGTAACAACAGTAATGTACCATATTCTGACAAATAAAGCATCTTATCTTAACAGATTTAGCTGTTCCTAGTCTTATTATATGTGACTATCTATTATTACTTTAAATGTTCTAATCTACAACTGCAGTTATTTTTAAATTGTGGAACTTCATTTTCAGACATCAATTCACTCTCGTACAGCCTACGTTATATCAGCTTTGGTGACCGCTGAGACAACGGAATGCTTAATGAAAAGAACTGAACATTTCATTGACCATTTGAAGCAGTATCCTGAATCGAGGGATTATGCAATTAAGGTGATATTAGACATTTTTTATATAAATTGAGTAAAGTAGTAAGATGACAGCCTATATACGTACCACTCCTGAGCACATGCCCATGCTCACTCACTCACTCACTCGTTTCTGTGTGGGCTTAGGGAAAGGAAGTGTCCGCCATTTGGACATGCTGGTTTCCTCAGATTTTTCTTTACTGTCGAGCATGTGTTAAATTAACATTTAAAATCGCGATTGCCATTTTCGTTGGGATAAAATCCAGGTTGCTCATGTACTATGATATTTACGGTGAGCACTAAGCCCCTAAACCACGGCTATTATAAATTGATTGTTGAAGATTTAATGAATTTTAAGTGCTGTGTCTGGTATTACCTAAGTAGTCAATGTATGTGTAATATTTTATGAAAAGTCCGTCAATGCACTTAAAAGGGTTTTAAGATTCACAATATGGTGTTTAATGCATATGTTATCAAAAATTTAATGCCATTAATAATAACAATAATGTCCTTCAGACCAAATTTTTTATTTTTATATAATAGGGTGGGTGTCAAACGAGGTGAACTCAGTCTGCCTGATGGTAAGTGGTTGCTGTGGCTCATAGATATCTACATATCTACATCTATCCTAGATTACGAATCAAAATGCAGATGCGTTGTCACCCGTGAGGACTAAGATGGAATGCCTCATTTCTAGTAAAAAGGGTCACTGGTTCTCTACACTCACCATACAAAACACAGCAGCATTAAGCTACTATTTTACGCTGGTATTGTGTGAGAGTGAAGCCCTTCTCCGGTCGAGCCGACCCATTCGTCCTACAACTTTACTACTAATATAACTGCAGCATGGCCCTACCACGTATAAAATTTCGAATAGAAAAATGCGATTTTAATCGTGACTGCCAGTCACAACGGAGACTAACCTTACGCAGGATATAATTACAATGAAAAACTATGTGCGCAAGCACAAGTGAATTCCCTGTCCTTACTCTCATAGTCTGATAACAAGGCAATCTGAAAATATAGAGAGATCAGACTTAAGTCTAAAGGCTCAACTCATTAACTTTCTCGATCTTTTTGGTCCAATACATGATTTGAACCGGAGACCTTATGCTCCACAGTCGCGTTTTCGACTAGACCAATAAAGTGGTCAAGTTGATGCTCTGAGGTGGTGACTGACAAACTGGGTGGCTGTGTGACTATGGAATATGTTGGAAATATCTTGATGTGACTTCCAATTGATGGTAGTATAATCATCTTAGCTGTGGACATTTTACGTCTGTTGTAAAAGACATAGAATGTCCAGAGCCAAGACGGTAAGCAGGGTATAAGGTGTGAGATGTATGGTACTGTGGTCGTCTATCTGCCTGCTATAAGTTTTTTTAAAGCATTGGGTGTTAAACGAGCACACAGTCCATCTGATGGTAAGTGGATGCTGTGGTCCATAGACATCCACTGAAATGCAAATGCATTGTCACCCCTGAGAACTAAGATGGAACGTCTCGATTCCAGTAAAACAGGTCTAGGCCAAAGTGACAAGGCAAATCATACCTATAATTGTAGAGGTCTATGTCAGACTGTGGACTTTGAGCTGAAGAGGAAGAATAAGAATGTCATTAATCGGTGTATTTAATTCATTACAGGAAGGTGCTATTCGTGCTTTATTACGAGTACAAAATAAATTAAACGATGACTCCCAAACAACGAAAGAGGTTAAAGGAACTGTTAATGAGGTATGTTCAGTTGTTAAATAGTTATTTTTTTAAATTTTATATAACTGAATGATACGTGGCTAATGCAGCCCATGGACACCTGCAACTTTAAAGTTTCAAACGGAAAAGGCTACAGATGCGTCGCAGCCTCTGAGGACTACATGCACGTACGTGGTAGAGCCATGCTGCAGTTCTATTAGTAGTATAGTTGTAGCACGAATGGAACGGCTCGACTGGGGAAGAACCACGCTCTCACAGAATACCAGCGTAAAATAGTAGCTTAATGCCGCTGTGTTTCGTATGGTGTATGTCGAGAACCGGAGATACTTTTTACTGGAAACGAGGCATTCCATCTTAGCCCTCATGGATGACAACTCATTTGCATTTTGATTCGTAGTCTAGGATATATGTAGATGTCCATGGACCACAGCAACCACTTACCATCAGGTGGACTGTGTTCTCGTCACCCTATCCTATAAAAAAACTAAGATGCAATGGCTCACAGCCATTAGTTATACTTGCTCTCTATAGCCTTCAGGCGGGAACATCGCAATGTAAGTACTGCTATTTACAAAAGTTAAAAAGTAAAAAAGTTAAAGTTACAGCCTATAATATACGTCTCACTCCTGAGCACAGGCCTCCGCTGATTGCGAGGAAGTTTTAGGGTAAGGAATTATCCTCCGCGCTGCCCCAATGCGTGTTTGCGAATTTCAGATGTCTTCGAAATATTTTTGTCTTATTTCTCAGACATGCATCATAGAATACTATAATTTTTTTTTATAGAAGAGGGGACAAACGAGCATGCGGCTCACCTAATGTTAAGTGACTACCGCCGCCCATGATCAACCGCAACACCAGGGGAATTGCAGGTGCATTGCCGGCCCTTTAGAAAGGAGTAAGCACTTTTCTTGAAGGTCCCCAGATCGTATCGGTCCGGAAAAATCGCTGGTGGTAAACTATTCCACAGAGAGGTTGTACGCGGAAGAAAACTCCTCTTGAAACGAACAGTGGTGGACCGCCAAGCATCCAGATGGTGTGGATGGTATCGGGACGTTTGCCGCGTAGTGCGTTCACGAAATTTGGCGGCTGGGATTAATCCGAACAATTCTTCAAAGCACTCTCCATGGTATATGCGAAAGAAAATGCAAAGAGATGCAACATCTCTTCGCAGTGCCAGTGAATCGAGCCGATCGGAAAGCACTCGGTCGTCGACGATTCGAGCCGCTCTGCGCTGGATGCGGTCAAGTGGAAGGAGCTGGTACTGGGGAGCCCCAGCCCAGAGATGGTAACAGTATTCTATGTGCGGCCGAACCAAAAGAGCTTAGAGTTTTCACCGATGGTTCTAAAACAAATGAAGGTGTAGGTTCTGGAGCTTTCTCTGAAGACCTCAATATTCACATATGCACACCGCTGGGTACCTATAACACGGTCTTTCAGGCGGAATGTATGGGTATCACTCAAGAGGCCATAGCAATAGATGCTAGGAAGGTTAATGACTTCCCCATCAGAATACTGACCGACAGTAGGGCGGTACTACAAGCTCTGAGTTGCAATGGGGTGAACTCGGGACTAATATATGAATGCCATAAACGATTAAATGAGGTATGTAAAAACAACAATGTGACTCTGCAATGGGTAAAGGGACACAGTGGATCCAGAGGCAATGATGCAGCGGACGAACTGGCAAGAAGAGGATCGGCTCTGGCCACTATAGGTCTGGAACCAATCATACCAATCCCCTTTGGTAACGTACGTTCACTGGTACGTAGACACTTCACTAATCAACACGCTCAGCTTTGGAAAAATCTAGTAGACTGTAGACAAGCTAGGGAGGCCCTACCTGAAATAAACAGTCGCTTAACCAAAGTTTTAATGAGACTGAACAAGTCGCAGATCAGGATAGTAACAAGTGCTATCACAGGACACGGCACCTTTAACAAACATTTATTTATTATAGGTGTTACAGATAGTCCCCTGTGCAGGGCATGTACGGGGAGGAAGAAACGGCGGCCCACGTGCTACTGAAATGTCCGGAGGTCGCTACGTACAGGGCTAAACATCTCGGCACGCCGGGATCACTCCCCGAAGTTGCATGCAACATCAAGGGACTGTGGAGCTTCTTCGGGGAGATCTCATGGCTCGAATAATCACATTATTCTTGCCCACACGCAAAATACGCGCATAGACGTGGAGTTGCGGAAAACAGCCCGTCTCAAACTAAATGTGCGGCCGAACCTGCGCCTTGTAAAGTTGCAGGCGGTGTGCCGGCATGAAATACTGTCCCGCTCTGCTGAGCACACCAAGCTTTTTAGAGGCCAATTTGACCTTCTCTTCCAAGTGACCACGAAACTGCACGTCACTCGATATGCCGACGCCGAGGATTCCGATACTGGCTGAGGCAACAAGGGGAGTGCCTTGAAACTGAGGAGATACGACAAAGGGGTTCTTTTTAGCGGTTAACGCGCAAACTTGTGTCTTCTGGGGGTTAAAATGGACTAGATTTAGTCGCCCCCAATCCGAAACTCTGTTCAGCAAAGACTCGACTTCAGACACAAGTTTGTCCCGGCACTCGGAGACGTTTTCCCGAGAAATATTGGCTCGGCCGGTGTAAAGAGCATCACCAGTGCTGTCTGTTACGGGTATGCAACATATCATTGATATGCAGAAGAAACAGCGTTGGCGATAGCACGCAGCCCTGTGGAACACCAGCATTAATAGGCTTGCAATCGGAGCTTGCACCGTCTACAACGACCTTGATGCTCCGAAAGCTTGTGATCCGAGCTTCGAAAGAAGCGCTGTTTGCCAAACCCGATCGAAGGCGTTCGCAATGTCCAAACTAACGGCCAATGCCTCTCACTTGGACTCAACTGTCTTCGCCCATCTATGAGTTGGGTAGACCAGAAGATCACCAGCTGATCGACCACGGCGAAAGCCGTATTGGCGATCACTAATCAGCTGGTAATCCTCAAGGTACCTCATGAGCTGGCAGTTTACAATGGACTCCATTGTTTTGGAGAACAAGGAGGTGATTGCGATAGGCCGGTAGTTGGACGGGTCTGAGCGGTCGATACACATTAGAATGGCTGTCAAACTTATTTTGTACGAGATTCGGCGTTGCCGGGATCACACATACAAACAATTACGTCGTATTATATCTACTACAAACCTGATTCGCTGTTTTGACAGACTGAGTAAATTTACACATTTTAGACTTTTGATTAATGTTCAAAATCATCATTAAAAAAATCGTTTAAATTTTAATACATACTTGTATGTAAATAGTATGCAATTTGGTATTTTCTAAATAACACATCTCGTGTTGACATTTATACATGTGAATTGACATGTTAGTGGCTACACGGGCTCCGCCCACTCCCCCGTTCTATTATGTATGAATTATAGTATTCTGTTTTTCTTCAACGCCGGGCACGTGGTAAATCAGCACTTATAATTGCAATCAACAATTTGATTGCTGCCGGCGGGATTGAACCCGGTTTGTTCGTGTGCTGTGAAATTTACAGCGAGCGCTGACCATCTGAGCTACCACGCTGTTTACCATTAGAAATAAGTAAAAGAAGGATACCTAGCCAGATGGTATGATACAGAAAAGAGGTCTTACCACCGAAAATAGAGTATATTAGATATGATTTGCATGTTCCTTATGAATTTAATAATTCATATGTAATAAGAAATTTAATATTTCTGATTCAATCCATCATACATAGCTGATTGAATATCAAACTGTTGGACTTAATCTTTCAATTCCATCAATGGCTGTTATAGACCCTTTTATCTGATTGTGGTGATTGTTGGTGTGTGGGAAGAATGGAGAGTTATCAACAGTCTCCATATTTTCATTCTGGCAATTTTTAATGTAAATGTAATTTAAATTGCCAATATTACTTAAGTTGGCATGAAAAAATATTTATCAAATATTATTAACCTTGACATTTGCAGGCCCTGGCGTTAATGGGCTACACAGGGCCTACTAAAGGGCCAGGACCCAATATACTTTCCATAGATGGTGGAGGCATCCGTGGCATTATAGCTATAGAAATATTACGACATTTAGAGAAGATTACGGGTCAAAGAGTTCAAGATATGTTTGATTACATAATCGGTGTAAGCACTGGCGCTATCATCGCTGCTGTTATCGGTGAGTTGGTTTTTGTATTAATAAAACATTTATTGTATAATCTAAATATTTTAAGTTTTTGTTAAGGGTCCCACTAGGGTTCCTTCCGAGAACAGAGGTTTTATCAAAACCAATAGTAAAGCATGATGGCTTTCAATTATCCGCAGTAAAACCAGAGTGACCGACATAGCCCAACGGATTAGTAAGCTGAAATGGCAATGGGCCGGCCATATAGCTCGAAGAACCAATAACCGATGGGGAAGAAAGGTTCTCGAGTGGCAGCCTCGTACCGGAAGGTGTAGTGTAGGGCGACCTCCACTAGATGGAGTGACGACCTGGTAAGATATGCAGAAAGTCGATGGATGCAGGTGGCTCAGGACCGTGCTTTGTGGCATTACTTGGGGGAGGCCTATGTAATGATGATGATGATGATGAATGGCTTTCAATAAATATTAAATATTACTTGTCATCAATAGAGAAAGAAATATATTCTATTTTATTTGATGATGTTTTCTCACATTTGTGACTTTTCATATGCTGCAAGTAGTATATTGTTTTCTTTTATTTATAATTAATTTCATCAGTTACACATAGTGGTTAAAAAAAGATTTTGCTATTTAGTCATTTTTTCATGGTCGAAGTTACGGATCGGCGGTACATGGAAAAACTTTTGTAAGTTTATTTGTACTGTTGGATGTTATTTAATAACTATATTTTGTAAAAATAAATGAATAAATAAAAATAAAGTTTCTTTATCTTAACTTGGTCTTTCGGACAGCGACAGCAATATATAAATTGAAAATGTATTCCTCAAATTTCTTGCAGCTCAGTTGTATACTTAAACATAAGTAGGCTAAGACAAATAATTGCCTTTCCGTTAGCCCATACACTTGTAGCATTATGTCTCCTATGCAATTGAAGGAAGCTATAACTTTAGTTGTGCGGTCTTAAGACAGTTTACTATTTTTTTGTTGTAGGGAGCGGTGTAGGTAACTTGGAGACCGCAAGCCAAATGTACCATACATTATCAAAAAAGATGTTTGGAAATACTTCACTCATTGGTGGTAAGTATTATTTGGTTTAATATGGTTGTTGACATCTGCTTCTTTCAGTCTGCTTGTAAATGTCCACTTCTGGACATAGCCTCTGCCATGACTTAAGTTGATACCTCGAAAATTTGGTGGTTTTTCTATTTAACATATTTTATTAAGTTTTATAGACTACAAACCAAAATTTTGGTATATGATTTTTGACTATATAACCTTGGATTGCATAAAAGGAAAACACGATATCATATAATTTTCTCGATAGAAAAAAATTGCAAATTCTCAGGCTCCAATTATTTACATTTCTCGATGACACAATATTCTTACGAATAATTTCATGGAATTATTTTTAAGGCATAGTAAATAATCATATCTAAATTCTCATAAACCAGTTTTTTAATCCATAACGAAGTTTAGTTAAAATAAATGAAAATGTTGTTTGGCGCTTACTTAGTTTTTTCCGAGCGCTTGCTCGGTATGGCTATCTCATAATTTGCGTACTATGAAGTCATTGCATCACTTTCATTTTGACACTCCCTCAGTCGTCCGTTAGCTTCACCGACAAAGGAATAAGCCACGCCCCCAAAACTTCGATTCATTTTCAAGGTGTCCTCTTAAACCCCATGCTTGTTAGGCGAATCATTGATCACATATACATTTAACAAATCTAAAGTCGGTCTGGCTATATTACGTCTGGCAAAATCAAGATGGATCCGCTATCTATGGGAAGTAGGTTTGCCAGATGGTCAGGATTTGTCTAGATTCTCACGACGGTTAATGTATGGCTTTTGATTTAATAAAAGCTGAGCTATATTTTGTTAGTATTTTAAATGTTTTCTGAATACTATTAAATGATCCAAATTGATGGATGATTGAAGTCCAATACCAAATACATGTGACACCTATAAATTAAGCGTACTTATATTAGTTTCCTTTAAAGCACTTTTTGTAGTGTCTTAATTAAAAAAGTAAACTTTTTATGTTTAATATTTATTTCTCGCGATAAAACCCCAAAATCCCGACATTGCAGTTAGTCTAAATATTTTGGTCCTCCAATGTGGCATACTTAATCGGAAGAAATGAAATCTTTCTGGCATATTCTATAATGGCCTCTTACGACACTCATGACGGCGCGGGACTCAGGGATGATAAGGGGTGATAGATTTTCTTACACTGCTACAACATGGTAAGCGAGTTAATTGTTTAGATGAGTTGGAGAGATGATTTGGTAAGATAGAGAGAGATGCAGGAAGTCGCTGGATGCAATTGGCTCATGACTATGCTTGTGGTATTCCTTGTGGGAGGCCTATGTTCAGCAGTGGACTTGTGAAGGGCTGTAATGATAATAATTTACTTAAATGACATTGTTTTATTGAATATACCACTATAGTAATGTAAATATGTTCTGAACTAAAAAAATGTACTTACGTCTGTTGTAGGTACTTCACGGTTAGTGTGGACACATTCCTATTATGATACGGAGGCGTGGGAGAAATTGCTTCAGGAAAATCTGAGCGATTGCAGCCTCACGGAATGCAATCGATACAACACGCCTAAAGTAAGTTTTCTGTAGTTTACTAGAACTAACTTTTGCCTAGGAATCTGCCTGGGTTGATATTACCCGAGCTGTGAAAATCCACCACAAAATGGTATACACGTGTAGGTTCAAGGTGACCCATAAACATCTCATCATCATCTATCCACAATTAAGAATCAAAATGCAGATGCGTTGCCACTAAGATTGAATGCCTCGTTTCCATTAAAAAGGTCTCTGGTTCCCGACACTCACCATACAAAACGCAGCAGCATTAAACTGCTATTTTATGCTGGTATTGAGTGACAACGTGGACCTTCTCCGGTTAAGCTGACTCATTCGTGCAACAACCATACAAATTAACTGCAGCATGGCTCTACCACGTATAAATCAATTATGTCAGACGTAAAATACCTAGACCAGGGACAGGCAACAGGGTTAAAGGTGCTTATGTTTGCTACTACAGACAAGACTCATCTCCAGCAGTGGGCGACAGGCTGTTATGGTAATTTGGTCAATCTTAAATGTTACCATAATTAATAGACTCGGGCTTTAATTTGCGGAAATCTATTACATTAAAGGTGTTGTGAAAAATCAAAACTTATGGTGCAATTACACTTGGTCGTTAGCTCGTATTCGATTGCCTATGGAATTCGGACAAACAACTAAGTGTAAATGAACGGAGTCGAGTACGCCCGTCTTCGTACAATCTATTTTAGCTTTAGTTTTGGTTTTATTCCAACACAGAGATAACGACGACGAGTAAAACAATGTAAATAATGCATCGGGTGCCCGAATTCGAGTAACGTCTTTCGTGCAACCGAATGAGGGCTAACAACCAAGTGTAATTGTGCCCTTAATTTGTTTAGATCCGCGTAATTAAAATAAAATGATGTCTTACCTAGTTTGAAGAGCACCTTCCGCCCTTCACTAGCGTGTGCTATATAATATGATTCAGTAATAGTATATATAACAGTATACAGTAATCCCAGCACCACTACTTGTGTTTCGTCCCTACACGAAGCATCTTTTGGTGAAGTAGGCTCTGGTAGCTGACTGCTATTAGCAGTTACAGATGGGATGATATCAGTTATTCAATAAGTTTGAAATAATTAATATCAAAATATTTTTTCCCATATTAGAGCCACGTTTTCGTTTTCGTTTTCGTGTTTATGTTTTCTAGTAGTTACCAAGGAAAATGCTACAACACTCACGGGACTGTACTGAGTAGTATTCTTAAACCGCAACTTCACGATCAATTAGGCCATCAACCGTTTCTGCCACTCGCTGGCAGGGCCGCTTTGTAATGAGTTTTTTTTTATAGGATAGGATGACAAACGAGCACACAGTCCACCTGATGGTACTGTGACCCATAGACATCTACATCTATCCTCGTTTATAATACAAAATGTAGATGTGTCGTCACATGTGAGGACTAAGATGGAATGCCTCGTTTCCAGTAAAAAGGGTCTCCGGTTCTCTATACTCACCATACGAAACACAGCAGCATTAAGTTACTATTTTACGCAGGTATTCTGTGAGAGTGTGGTAGACCCCCGGTGGCCGACTCATTCATGCTACAACTATTAATATAACTGCAGCATGGCTCTACCACGTTTAAAAAGATGAAATATTTGACAGATTTCATAGCGGGGAAGTAAATTTATGTTAAGTTATATGTTATATTAATTTAATTAGAAATGGATAAAATTAGGGTAATATCTATAAGTAGAAAAAAAAGTAAAAAATATGAATGGAAAATGACGTTGTGTGACCATTAAGTTATGCCCAATTAGAGACGTCTGCCGAGTGTGAGATACATATAGTCCTCATTGTTAAATGAATGTAGTGCGTTTGTGACGTCAAGAAGCGTGGTGTGGTGTTGCTGGCGCTGGTGTCGTGCGTGGTGAAACCCGCCGCTATTACTTCCGCGGAAAAATATGGGGCAGCAAATATCCTTACCGCAAATACTCGGTCATTTCTTATATGCAAGTCGTGTGCACGTGACGTCATCAAGTGTGTTGTGCACTAGATGGCGCTGGTGTCGTGCGTGGTGAGTCCCGGCGCTCGCCTGGCTCCGTTCCTGTTCCGCACGTACGAGTGCGGCTTCCGCGTGCGCTCCGTGTTCGCCGGAACTACGCGAGCACGTGTCTGGCATGCAGTTAGGGCTTCGGCCGCGGCTCCCACCTACTTCGAAGAGTTCAAACTAGATGGCGCTCTGCATCAGGTGAGGAACATCAGGTGACACAAACTAGATCGCAGTCTGAACCAAGTGAGGTACATCAGGTGAAACAAACTAGATCACACTCTGCACCAAGTGAGGAACATCAGGTGACACAAATTAGATCGCACTCTGCACCAGGTGAGGAACATCAGGTGACACAAACCAGATGATGAACATCACGTGTCACAAATAAGATGGCGCTCTGCACCAAGTGAGGAACATCAGGTGACACAAATTAGATCGCACTCTGCACCAGGTGAGGAACATCAGGTGACACAAACCAGATGAAGAACATCACGTGTCACAAACTAGATGGCGCTCTGCACCCAGTGAGGAACATCAGGTGACACAAACCAGATGAAGAACATCACGTGTCACAAACTAGATGGCGCTCTGCACCAAGTGAGGAACATCAGGTGACACAAACCAGATGAAGAACATCACGTGTCACAAATTAGATGGCGCTCTGCACCAAGTGAGGAACATCAGGTGACACAAATTAGATCGCACTCTGCACCAGGTGAGGAACATCAGGTGACACAAACCAGATGAAGAACATCACGTGTCACAAACTAGATGGCGCTCTGCACCAAGTGAGGAACATCAGGTGACACAAATTAGATCGCACTCTGCACCAGGTGAGGAACATCATGTGCCACAAACCAGATGAAGAACATCACGTGTCACAAACTAGATGGCGCTCTGCACCAAGTGAGGAACATCAGGTGACACAAATTAGATCGCACTCTGCACCAGGTGAGGAACATCAGGTGACACAAACCAGATGAAGAACATCACGTGTCACAAACTAGATGGCGTTCTGCACCCAGTGAGGAACATCAGGTGACACAAATTAGATCGCACTCTGCACCAGGTGAGGAACATCAGGTGACACAAACCAGATGAAGAACATCACGTGTCACAAACTAGATGGCGCTCTGCACCAAGTGAGGAACATCAGGTGACACAAATTAGATCGCACTCTGCACCAGGTGAGGAACATCATGTGCCACAAACCAGATGAAGAACATCACGTGTCACAAACTAGATGGCGCTCTGCACCAAGTGAGGAACATCAGGTGACACAAATTAGATCGCACTCTGCACCAGGTGAGGAACATCAGGTGACACAAACCAGATGAAGAACATCACGTGTCACAAACTAGATGGCGTTCTGCACCCAGTGAGGAACATCAGGTGACACAAATTAGATCGCACTCTGCACCAGGTGAGGAAGATCAGGTGACACATACCAGATGAAGAACATCACGTGCTACAATGGTGACACAAATTAGATCGCACTCTGCACCGGGTGAGGAACATTAGGTGACACAAATCAGTTGAAGAACATCACGTGTCACAAACTAAATGGCGCTCTGCACCAGGTAAGGAATATCTACCTACTTCGACGAGTTTAAACTGGATGATGCTCTGCAATAGATAAGGAAGGAGACATGGGCTCACGCCCTACCGCATTGATATACTGAGCAATGCTAACTGCGGCCATTCCTACTTCGATTAGTTCAAACTAGATGACGCTCTGCACCAGGTAAGGAATTACATTTTATTAATTCTTAGGAAAACAATAGGATAGGATTATTGGTGTGACCTCACTACACATATTAAAAATTTTATCTGACAAAGTCCGAGTGTTGATAAATTATTGGCTAAGGGCCAGTTTAAAATTCGTATAAACATGAAAATCTACTATGGCCTCGACACAAGACCTCTATCCTCTACAGATAAGAACCATCAAGAAACACTAGAATGATCATTTTGCTGGCATTTTTTATCAAAAGTAATATTTCCTGCAGATTTTTATTCCTTTATATCCTTATCTTCAGTTACTTCAAAATCTACTATTTATGCTAAGCACACAGCTCCTGAGCTACCATAATCTAAAACCTTTACTTATTGTTTTAGGACGGCGGTATCATGGTCAACAATCCCACGGGTGTGGGTCTACATGAAGCAAAGCTGCTCTTCGGAGCGAATGCACTCAAGAAAGGCACAATCGTATCAGTGGGCACCGGCAGAGCTCTGAACAAACACCTGGACTACCAGCTTATGAGTAAAGGCTTGAAAGGCAAGGAAACTTCCGGCACGAGTTGGAAGGACAAGTTCAATAAGATATTGGACTCTGCTACAGATACTGAAGGTTGGTTTTTATTAGAGCAGTTTTCAGTGTTGTTTTCCTGGTATCCTTTAATTTAAACACGAGCACATGTGGCGGTGCTGTCGTCGCGCCGCAAGCGAAACACACCGAAGCTTAAATCACGCTATCAACATTCCGAATCATAAACAGCATATATAGAAGATCTCCGAACTATCACATGGAGTGATGGCCGCTCCCCGGGCAGAACACCTTGCCCGGCGGGAGATCTCCCCTTTTCCTTCCACGGCCACACACACATAAGGACTCCCCCCCCCCCCCTAATGCAAATATTATCAGTCGTAATATCCATTTAATAATTCTTTTTTTAGTGTTACATGGATGCAATGAATGATTTCTTAAATTTACGCGAACACTACACATTGAATAAAACTATATTTACAGATTTAAATGGCATTGAATAAAACTAAATTTACGGATTCTATCGCGTTTATTTAACTGATTTTACTTATTTCTAATTCCCGACGTTTCGGGTGCTTTACAGCGTCCATGGTCACGGGGGGGACTGAGATGTTTGACGTCCCAATGTCATTGTTAGCCCGGCTACCTTCAGTTTTTGAATATTAATTTTTGGTCCGATTTACGCAAAACGAACTTACAGTATCTTGAAGTCTTGCAGTGGTATGCTTG
Source organism: Parnassius smintheus behrii (assembly GCA_036936625.1). Taxonomy (NCBI): domain Eukaryota; kingdom Metazoa; phylum Arthropoda; class Insecta; order Lepidoptera; family Papilionidae; genus Parnassius; species Parnassius smintheus. Next base: position 36,476,489 of record JAUPFT010000022.1, read on the forward strand.
GGTTTGGGTTTAATTTTGTTAATTATAGGATCCCAAGCAGATGGCAGCACCCACCCATCTTCTCTATTGAAATTTGGATGTTGTTTAATTTCAATAGCCTCGCGTATCATCCTTGGTAGGAATCGGTGTTCTTTTGCGAGGATTTGTGGTTTATCAAATCGGATGCAATGGTGGGGACGATCTTGAACATGTTCACAGACTGCAGACTTCCAGGAGCGTCGGTGCTTCACGTCAGCTATATGTTCTTCCACGCGGGTTTTTATGCATCTTTTTGTTTGACCTAGTAAGAGAAACCACATTCATAATCTAACTTGTACACTCCTGCTTCTTGTAGAGGGATATTACACTTGACGGATGGTAAAAATTGACTAATCTTCTTCGGCGGCTTGTAGTATGTTTTAATGCAAGCTCGCTTCAAGATGTAGCCAACCTTGTCTGTGACTCCTCTGACATAAGGTAGTACAGCAGGCGCACGCTCGACTGTGGCCGGCTTCACTCGGTCACTGTGACGTAAGACCGATTTACACTTCGACAAGTACAGTAGCGAGTTTAGTTACAGGGCAGTTGACAGTAAACGGTTAAGTGGGCAGTAGCGTTCAAACAATGTCTATTAATATATAATAAATAGGCCTATGTTCAGCAGTGGACTTGTGAAAGGCTGTAATGATGATGATGATGATGATATAATAAATAGTGTCTTAGTTAAGGACATTAGTTCATAGAGTTCGTTGGAGTATGACGTTTCAATACTACCGAATTTTTCCGGTTTTCGTTTAAGATGGTTCTAGGATTACGTCAAGAATTAAATGATCCAGTCAGAGAAGTTTTAATGGTTGTTGTTAAAGAAGTTTTTAAGAATTTTCGTGAGTGTAGCATTTCGAGCAGATTTAATTTTACTATTTGAACTTCTACTATTATATAAATGTAGAAGTTCAAATCTTGTGTTTATATAAACATTCGTTTTCTAAATAGTCCTGTACAAATTTATACGTGATACCTTCCATCCATTTTATTATTAAAACGGTATAAATATTCAATAAACAGTATCGTGCAAACTTTGTGGCGAGTTTAATTACAAAAGTACAATTGTACGTTTTGGCGCGCAAACTTATGCACTGAACTAAACTCGCTCGTTTACACGAACGGCGAGTTTAGTTGCGGGTGGCGGAAGACGCGCGGGAGGGCAGCACTTCGCACTTAACTCGCCGAAAAATAGCTCGGCCGGCTATCCCGTTCAATTTAATCGTTAACTTGCTACTTAACTCGCTTATTGCCATTCAAACGAGGTTCAAACTTAACTCGCCAGGTTTGCAAGTTAACTTGCTACTGTACTTGTCGAAGTGTAAATCGGTCTGTAGGCGCGGGATCCGATTTTTAAATTCCCGACGTTTCGGGTGCTTTATCGGGGGGACTGAGATGTTTGACGTCCCAATGTCATAGTTAGCCCGGCTACCTTCAGTTTTCTAATATTAATTTTCGGTCCGATTTATTCAATTTACATAAATTGCTCACGGGGAAAAATCTCAACCCAAAACAATTTATGGCCATATTCGTTCAAGGCTGTGAACCCGTGTCTACCCGCTCAGCGTCGCAATTCAATATATCTTCTTCAATTGAATGATTACAAAATTTACTCATTATGGCAGATAATATGTAATAGATTTAAACCCCATTTATAAAGGAATATCCTTTTTTTAGAAATGCCAACTTGATCTAATTTTAATCTTCAAAATGGTGCCTCAGCTTTAATAGAACAAATTATCATTTTCCGTGATCACACTTTAATTATTTTAATTATAATTACTATTTTAGTACGTTATTTAATATTTATAAATGGAGCCGTCATTCGTTAATGAATATATGAACTTCAAAATTTAGAGATATAATAAAATTGTAACTTAGATGTTACATCACCTTCGAACTGGAAAGTTAATGAAAAGAAGATATTGATATCCTACTTTAAACTAAAATGAATAATTAAACTGCAGTTTCTATCTTAAAAGGTTAAATTGTCTTTCAGGAGTACATCTAATACTGAATGATCTGCTACCACCTGGCAGTTACTTCCGTTTCAATCCCCCATTAATGGAGGAGTGCGCTATGGACGAGATAAATCCTGAGAAACTGAACAATCTGATAACGGACACAAACGCTTACATCCGAAGGAATCAGCACAAGTTCGAACAGGCTGCTTACATGTTGATGAGGAAGCGGGGTCTATCACAACGGGTCATGGACTATGTGTACCATAAGAGCCAAATTATGGGCATTATTCACAGTAACTGACGGTTTGACAATCGGCAAGAGTTAGACTCTTGCTGATTGTAAAGCACCTTGTGGTTATTGTAATAAGGCACACTTTTGTGTACAGGTACAGGTATGTGATATTAAAGCAATCGAATGTTTCCGTATAGATTATATATGGTGTAGTCTTAGTTTTTTGTCTGTTCTTAATATTTGTACTTTTTATTTAAAATATAATTGCTTTGCATTTATTAAAATATTAATAAATGGGATTTAAAAGCAATATGATTGTTTAAAGTTTTAAGAAGTTACAGTTTTATTTCCTTATAGTTATGTCTATTATATTGTTTTTATATGTTAATACATGGGTTCTACCATATAATATGGTAGAGAAATAGTTAATACCTTTAAACTAATAAGTTATAATAAAAAAGTTGCTCCTTGTGAACCAGCGTGTCTGAAAAATAAGAAATAACATAAGACATGGAGTTCACCAACGCACATTGGGGCAAGGCGTCGGACATTTCCTTGCCTTGAAACCCTCTCAGAAATGAGAGGAGGCCTGTGCCCAGCAGTGGGATGTATATAGCTTGTAGCTGTAACTGATGTATTAAATATATGTCGTGGTTTAGACTTAAAAAGAAAAACGTCAGCGGGTTTTCGAAAAAGATTTACAGATAGCAAGTGTAAAACACTTGTTACTGGTGTAGTCAGAGCTATGTTTAAGAAAGTTAGATATGTAAATAATTTTAAGCTAATTTGAAGATGTTTCAAATAATATTTGTTTTTGTAGATATTCCTCGTCCTAGACAAGACTGTTTCTTTTTGTATAGGAATTAAGTAAGCTTATATTTGAAGAGGCTTAATATAGTCATTACATTATAATACAGATTTTAAACTAGCAATTGTATTGTAAAATGTTTATAACCCTACTATGTAATAGGCTTAATATGTTGTGAGCTAAGAGCTTATAGACAGATCTCAGAACAAAAAAAAATTGATTAATAATTGGATATATTTTTTTTAAATATAAATGGTGACAAACGACCACCACAGTCCACCTGATGGTAGGTGGATGCTGTGGTCCATAGACATATACATATAACCTCGGTTACGAAACGAAATTCAGATGTCATTGCCACCCCTGAGGGTTAGAATGTCTAATTACCAGTAAAATGGGTCTCCAATTCTCTACACTCACCACATGTTATATAGCAGCATAAAACTGCTATTTTGCGCTAATATTCTGTAAGATCGTGGTCCTTTCCAAGAGCCTTAAGTCATACCATTTGTGCTGCACCCGTAATATAGCTGCAGTATGACTCTACCATGTGGTTAGTTAGTTAAAAGTATTTTCAATTAAAGTACTTTTACTTAATTAATAAATAAAGCAAAAACAAGACGTGTCGACCGTCTTATACCCTTTCCTAACTTAACATAAGTTATGATCTTGGTCAATTATTGCCCTATTATTGATTTAAACTTTATTTGTTTATAACATTTTAATCTTTGTTTATGTTACACAATGAAGCATTTTTTATATACGAAATTACAAAAAAACAAATCATGTTACCAAACTCACGCTGAAAAAAAACATTTTTATTATAAAAAGCTTTCTGTACCGAAATGTAATATAACGCATAAGCAGTAATCTATTATGTCCATAGCTTATTTGCTAAGCGACTTTATGTTTTAGAGATAAAATAGTTTTTATGTGATATCTTCTGTTGTAAGTGAAGGCAGTTATAGAGTGGTCAGATAAAAAAAAAACACCGAACACCATTATTCTGTGATGTGATTCAGGCTATAACTTCCTTCATACAAAACTAGATTTGTTGTATTCTAGTCATTTTAAATAAATTGATATGTTTCATATATGTGTTTTTATTATATGTACTTTAGTTTTTTAATAGAATAAGGGATACGAAGGAGCAAACAGTTTGCATTTACAACTAATGGTAAATGGATGTTGAGGCCCATACATATCTACATCCATCTTCAACTACGAATCAAAGTGCGTAATTATACACATTGTCATCCTTGAGGATTAACATGCATGCCCTATTACCACTAAAAGGGTCTCTGGTTCTCTACGAAACAGCAGCATTAAACTGCTATTTCGCGTTGGTGGCTCTAAAACGTGTTTTAAGTTGTTTTGATGGCGACGTAAGAGATTCGTCCTATAGAAAATGCCATAAATAACGTACGATTTGCGATAGATGGCGGTTAATCATCTCGTTGTGAGAACCATAACAAACTGTTCAAAAACGATCTTGAGTTTAAATTTCACTATGTTGAAATTTGTGTAACCAAATACCTCAAATTTTGACATTGTGAACCTTGTGTAAAAACTAAAGATTATCTATGTTAGAACTTTAAACTTGAACTCTATGGGATGATTATAAAAATACAAAACGTGCATACTAGTCAGAAAAATTCTCTTAAATTCCATACACACAAAAATTAGTTTTAAAACTTAAATCACATAAACACTGTACACGAAACAAAGATAAACTGCAATTACCAAAAGCTAGGACATAAAACCTATGGTTAGAAAACTATTCAGTTTGAGGGAGTGCTACGGTGCAATAGCCTACCGTTCGAGGCATTACTGGGTATTTTACATGAAAAATCGTTTTAAAGACAGTGTTTTTAATTTGGATATATTTATGTAACTTTATCGATATATCACTATGTAAATGTATTATTTTTTACCAATTATGTTATTTTTTAGTTTCATATAAGTTAATTTTTGTTCCTTTTTGAGATAAACTCTTTAAACCTATAATGTTGAATACCCAAAAAAATCCGCATTCTTTTACAAAATTTTATGTTTTAGTATTTAATTTGTGTTATTATAAAATGATATTATAAATATGTGGGTGTGCCATAGAATACTATATATGTATTATAGTATTCTATGGGGTGTGCCAACATCCGATAGCATCAGTCGATCCTTTTTTCTTCTTTGTCTTTATCTTGCAGTTTCTTCATGGCCAGTTTGTTTATACAGCTATAGTTCAAAAATTAATTTGAAATCGTAAGCTGTAACGGCGGCAGTAGAACCAGAGTGATAGACATAGCTAAATGGATTAGTAAGCTGAAGTGGCAATGGGCCGGACATATAACTCGAAGAACCGACAACCGATGGGGAAAAAAGGTTCTCGAGTGGCAGCTTCGTACCAGCAGGCGAAGTATAGGGCGACCCCCCACTATATGGAGTGACGATATGGTAAGACATGCAGGAAGTCGATGGATGCGGGTGGCTCCGGACCGTGTTTTGTGGCGTACCTTGGGGGAGGCCTGTGTTCAACAGTGCACTTGTGAAGGACTGTAATGATGATGATGATGAAGTGGTAATAATCTCGGTCTGTGAGTATCGACCTATGACCGGCGAAGATCAAAACGTCTGATTCTGCGATCGCCAATATGCCCGCCAGGCGGGGGTGACCAACTCAAACTCCTTACAACGGATTATTACCAAATAAGGAGAATGAATTAAGAGACGGTAGTATCAGAATATCCGCTTCTAAAATGCTATACGCCGATGAGGGTTTCCTACTTTCAACACTACAGCGGCGACACCGGAATGAGGTGAAATATTTGATAGACAAATGTTTTCACCTCAGTCTAACTAGCGAAATCTAGGGCGTGGAAGATTATTAGTATATAAAAGTGGACAGCAACCTAAGGACCGATCCTCATTATAATGCCGTTCTCAGTTCGTTCTCGCTTCGATCTCGGTCTGATAATACATTATAAAGTAAAAAATATGTGTGTGCATTCATACTATCCGTAACAGTAAAGTTTCGCTCGATACCCATTCCAATATTATAAAAATCAGACCGAGATCGAAGCGAGAACGGTAAATGAGGATTGGCCCTAATGGTTGTGTGTGAACCATGAACTCAAGGTCATAAAATAATATAATATTGTGGGATAGACGACTTTTTCGAGGTTATATTTACCAAGTAAAATTATTTTAGAGCTACTGAGCAGTTTAGCAGCACACTTCAAACCGTCGACAACTGCTAAGTTCATTTTTCATCCCTGTAGCTACTCCAGCGCTGTTGTGGAGAGTTTTTGAACTATTATTTACTGCTTACAGATGGACACTTTTTTAACTATCCTACTATGGGAGTTGGTACTCCTTACTTCTACACTCCATAGTCATAGGTTCGAAACCGCCGTTTGACTACTGTCGTGAACTACAAACACAAGAATTTTAAGCAAACCAGGAGTGGTCCACGGGGATATCAGTAATGTAAACAGTATTGCTAGTATTTTAAAAAATAGTCCTCGTTCGCGAACGTCTTTATACGTGGTACAGCCATGCTGCGGTTATATTAGTAGTATAGTTGTAGCACGAATGGGTCGGCTCGACCGAGGCAAGACCACGCTCTCACAGAATACTAGCGTAAAATAGTTAAAATAGTAGCTTAATGCTGCTGTGTTTCGTATGGTGAGTGTAGAGAACCGGAGACTCTTTTTACTGTAAACGAGGCATTCCATCTTAGTCCTCACGGGTGACAACGCATCTGCATTTTGATTTGTAATCGAGGATAGATGTAGATTTTTATGGGCCACAACGACTACTTACCACTGTGTGCTCGTTTGTCACCCTATCCCATTAAAAAAAACAACGGGAACAAATAAATTCTTGTCCTGTGGACGTCATAAGTCAACTAAGGTAAGTGACAAAGTAAATTAACTACATTTAACAAATGATTGTGACAGGATACCGTCATAAATATAGCAAGTCATACCAAAATCTGGAATACATATTATTATGACGAAGTTACAGTCAACTGAAACCTGCAGCCTTCAAACAAAGAAGGATACCGATTCGTTGTCACCGAGGAATAAGATGTAATACTTTAAAGCCAATGATATTATAAGTAAACGTACTGATTCTCTATAGCGTTAATGCCGGAACAGCAGTGCACACACTGCTGTTTTGCGGTAATACACTATGCGTTATTTCAGGTAAGCTATTTATTAACTATGCAAGATAATTCTTCATTTAGCGTAGTAAATGATAGGCCAATAAATAAAAAAAATGCTTCAGAGACAGAATAGATACAGACAGATAGAGAATAGATGTCAATAAAAGAATATTACGATAAATAATAGTAATATCACTTATTCTATTTCTTGTAATTGAATTTAACTTTAAAAAAGCTTTAAATTTCCAATAATGTTTAGAGCTTTTGGTTTCTACTTTTGGTAATTTCGCTTATTTATGAGTATCAGTTTTAATCGGTTTCTCGAATTTTAAAGAGGACGGGAAAGAAGAAGAAAGAAGTTGAAGCGAAGATAAGCATGGACGTATAAAAAAGGACGTATAATTTTTTTATACGTACATGAAGACAAGTCAGCCCGCTGATCAGTAAAGAAAAATGACTGTGGTCACTCAAAAAAACCGACTAATAGGTATGTACATATTAGTACCTACCTATTAATATAATAGATATGTACCGTAGAGCTAAAAATAAAAGACAAGAGGTTTATTTGTACTTAATAATCAGCCAAATTTGGGATAGTTTGAAATAAAAGTAGAAGCCTTATTTACTCACATTTAGAAAGAAAACTGCAAGAACGGTATATCATTATTTATATATTTGTAAGTTTAAAATTTGGTTATTCTTTGAAAAATAGCGCTGTATAGCTTCGAGAATTCTTAAGTTATCTAAAGAAATTTGCTGAGAGGTATTTTCAAGTGTTTAAGCATGTCTGTAGAAGTACATAATTATTTAAGTTGAAAAAATAGGTATTATAAGTCTTTGGTAATTAACTAGTTTATTTTCCAGACTATCGTACATCTACAACTACTTATTTAAATATGAAAAGATTCATTATGCATTTTTCCGTGCACGTAAACTTTATTTAGTAAACTATAAAAAATGTCTAGTTTATATACCTAAAATGTATTGGTAACATGCAAACATAAAATTGGAGAAATATGGCATATTCAAGACATTAAAAACGCGTGACGTAAGTTTAACCTCAACATTACGGTACTCACCGACGCGACGTTACTTTCACTTCTCTGACGAGTGTTGTTCGCCTATAAAGAGTTGATACTTTTTAAACGTATTATGTTCACTCAACATTGACTAGCTTTCATCCATTCATTGCAGTCTATCAAAAAAGTTTTAAAAGTCTGCTTCTGAACATAGATCTCATCCATAGATCAAAATTTTGGCAAACTTTTGATCAAATTGAGGCATTTTGATCAAAATTTTGGACTAAAAGGAAAGGCTTTCTATTTATACGCGAATCTAAAATAGTTAACTTTATTATTATAAAGATAAAAACGTGATGTGACTCGTTGTAAGACAACTAAATGCATTTTTTCATTATATTAAAGTTTTTTTATGGAATATGAGTGACAAACGAGTTTACAGTCCACCTAATGGTAAGTAAACGTTGGCCCATAAACATCTACATCTATACTTCCTTGACCTAACTGCTATTTTACGCTGGTTTATTTTATTCTGTGAGAGCGTGGCCCTTCCCCTGTCGAGTCGACCTATTCGTGCTACAAACGTACAAATATAGCTGCAGCATGGGTCTCATATATATAAAGTATACATTTTTTCATCAAGATGATTTGAAAAATTATAAGGAATTAGAGAGATTTTTTACGTGAAGTCTGGTGACCAGACCAATTGTTGATCGAAAGTTGGCGTGAAATAACTTTTTTTTTCGACGACTAAAATGGGAGAAACCAGCAGTGGACCCTTGCGTGATGACGATGACGAAGAAGAAAACTAATAAAATTGATTGTAATAATAATGCAGTAAACATTATATGTTGTCTAGTCGTTTCTTTTATAGAGGCTGCTGCATCTTAGTGGATAGTGACGTAGTTCATTTTGAATGTGCAAATATCAATTTCAGCGGTTTATCTATACATGACTGTCTAATTAAACATCCTATTTAATTTTTCTAATTATTGCTGGGGATAATCTTTTCCAGGTGTGTTTGGTTGCATATATTTCTTAGAAAACTATATATATATATATATATATATATATATATATATATATATATATATATATATATATATATATATATATATATATATATATATATATATATATATATATATATATATATATATATATATATATATATATATATATATATAATAGACTACTTACATTATACTTTACGTAGACTAGCTATCTGCGCAGGACGGGATTATAGTGCCCAAGTGTATGCACAAGCACTCTCTATTCACTCAATCTCACACTCACTGGAGGCACGAGGGTGAAACACCGCTAACATCCTGAGTCTAGGCTGCTACTGAAAACTTCTTAAAAATTAAGTTAAATATTTTACTTTTCCATTAATTATGATCTGAAATAGTCAAATATCAAAACTATTTATTCCGGGTAGATCAAATGAAAATTAAAGTAAAAAAAGCGCAAATTTTCATAATATAGCCACTTATTACTTGTATAATAATATAAATATTTGTTGTTAAACAATAATGTAACATATTTGTTAAGTAGCCCATTTAATAATCATTAACATTCTGAACAGGCTCTCAACTCCCATCACCACCGTAACAGTTTTGTAACCGGTTCGTTGGACAACGCACGTACACAGTGCTGCCTGTGTTAATTATTTTTATAATAAACGTTGTGTAGTTATTTTAACGTCAAAATCATTTTTGAAAATGGAACAGCGTTTGAAATTGTTTTTGTTTGTGGTAAGTGTAACAAATACTTTGTTATATATAAAACAAACAGATCGCTTTCTATTGTTATATAAAGATGCACTTTGTATAAAACTTTTATTACAAGTAAAAGTTAAGAACACTTTTTAGTTTTATAAATATTTATTTACTTCTAACGTTCATTTTCATAGACTTCTCATGTGTTATATTATTTAAATTAAGGTTGCATTTTAATTAAGGTCATTACTAATTTGTTAGAATTATTGCATTCCTTTAAGAAAACTGGGTATTATCTATGAGTCAACAAAAAGTCATATCATCCGATTAACTGGCGTAGGGCCTGTTTAAACCATATGAAACATTAAAAAATACAGTCACTTTAAATACTTTCATTTTAGAAGTTGGTTAGATGCTAAGTAATTGAGCTATTCGTCAATAGGTGTCGCTTTTATTTGTCCATTTTTAACGTCCGCATGTATGAATCTATTTGATTAATATTTATTAAAATGTATATTACAGCTCGTCGTAGTCCTGTCCGTAATGATTACAATTGAGGCATCCGTACCACAACCAAGGGCACCAAATTTCCAATATTTTGAAAGGTAAGCAGGTGGATTTGATTTTAGCTAAAAAGTCTTCTGCGAGTATGAGAATGTTCAATTGAATTATTACGGATTTTTTATATTTACGCGAACACTACACATTAAATGAAACTAATTTTACGGATTTTATCACGTTTAATTTTAACTTTTTAATAATTTTTAACATCTGTCAAGTGTACTACCCTCCCCTCTACAAGATGCAGCTTGATTATGAATGTGGTTTCTCTTACATATGATAAACAAAAAGATCTATATAACTCGTCTAGGTCTAAACATAAAACTCATCTATAAGAACATATAGCTGACGTGAAGCACAGACGCTCCAAGAAGTGTGTAGAAGTGTGTGTGAACATATTAAAGATCGTCCTCGAATGTAATGGAGATTAGGTTTGATAGATCACAAATCCTCGCAAAAGAACACCGATTCCTACTAAGGTTGATTCGCGAGGCTATTGAAATTTAAAAAAAAGTCCTAGTTTCAATTAGACCATTGGCTTGGGATCCTATAGTTAATAAAATTAAATTCAAACCCAAGCATACTATTGTAAGACAAGATATTGTAAGCTCGTTATGCGTAGATCGCACCAATATTTAATCATTTCATTCAAAAACTGAAGGTAGCCATGTTACCATGCGTGCTGTGAAGCACCCGAAATATCCGGAATCAAAACGTTTAAATCAAACGCGATGATATCCGTTAAATTAGTTTCATTTAAATAATTATTACTAATTAATATGTTATACATCTTTACATTAATTTATTACATGGTTACATCATAATGGTGTCTTTACAACGCCATCTCTTGATACAAATCTAAAACTATAAGACAAATTTTTGATGTAGGTAATTAAGTGTATGTAACATTGCGTTTTCGATATAAGTAAGCAGTTAATTTACTTATATTTTATCATAATATTTTCCTTGAGCAAACTTTTAAACACAATTAATTTATATCACCGAAGAAAGAATAATAAAATACATATTTGAATCAATATATTGAAGGCAAAAAAAAAATAAACGGCAAAGTGCGAAACGTAAATGTCCGACAGTGTGTTTTTACGTGCCGATTAAAACATTTATGACGGGTCCCTGGTCGATTTTCGATGTTGGTTGCCTAATAAACCTAAAAATCAGATGTCCATCAAATGCACAAGGTAGAGATAGTGGCTACCTATATGTGATGAGATCGAATCGTAGGTAGGTAGGTATGCAGTGTGCTAGTTAAAGAGTAAATTACTGGGTCAATCACATCACAATCTGACCTAAGAAGCCAGTTTGAATGTTATGCATAAAATAATTTTTCCGCAAGGATTCTAACTCAAGACCCGCAACGTAGCATCCAAGTACTCCGCGTACTAGGCCACGTAGTTGTTGTAAGTAAAATGTAGAGTAAGCATGGTGGTGTAGGAGATGCCATCTCTTTCCGCGGGGTTCGTTAGACTATGGGAAGTACTAGAAACATCTTTCCATCTCCGATAGATGCCTGATCTAGATCACCGAAAAGGTTATTCCGCCGACTATTGCCGACAGACTCCGGTAGTAAGGTGAAATGGCCATGCGCCGGTCATAGGTTCTTGAGTGGCTGAATTATATCGACAAGATCAGTGTATGGTGACCCCTTAACCTCTCCCAAAAGATGTAAATAACGACCTGCTGACGCATGAGGGAAATCGATGGATGTAGGTGGCTCGGAACTATAGCGGTGAAATTGTGATGTTAATGATGATGATATTAAACCAGAAAAACGTTTTAAAATTATTGGATATATATTAATAAATATTTTTTTTCAGGCCGAAATATCGCTACCCGTATTATGACGAAAACGGCAAAGGAAAACTTCTGTACGGCTACGGAGGACCAGAATTGTATCAATATAAATCCTATTCGCCGCTAGAGGGCATTCACTAAAATATTATAATCATTAAAAACAAAGACGTGTTTTGAGTATTTTTTTTATTTTACGGTTTATTGTACATACAGTATACGAATTAATTAATAAATAGATTTATAAGCATACGGAAAAGTTTCACTGTTTATTTTATTATTTTATACTTCTTTTTCTGTTAGTATCCTACATTAATAGTCGGATAAAAAAAGAAACGTGGAATTGTATCTGTTCCTAATATCATTTAAATAAGGCTAAATGAAGTGGAAGTGCTAACACTGGACAAATATCTCGAAATAACAACCAATTGGCAAGCGAAATGAGAAAGGTACCTTCTCGGTAACCCCTTTTCCATCGAAGTTTCTGCCTGCCGCAAAGCAGTTGGCGGTGCGGTACCGCTGCGTCGCAGTCTGTTGGTCAGATAACAGTAAAGAGCAGTATAATTATAGGTTTTGAGGCATTTCATCTCGATCCTCTGAACGGTGCATCTATAGCCTTTTTTGCTTGAAGTTGATTGTATGCGTTCACGAGTTGCACTCGTCACTAAGCTTCAAGTTTATACGTGGTAGAACCATACTGCAATTATAATACAAGTATAGTGTCCAACTTTAAAAAAGAAAACAATTTGGTGGATATTTTCTCATTTTTAAAATAACTTACTAGTACAACACCCAGTCTACTTTTTATATAGGATAAGGTGACAAACGAGCACACAGTCCACCTGGTGATAAGTGGTTACTGTAGCACATAGACACCTACATCTATCCTCGATTACGATCCAAAATACAGACCCGTTGTCAACATTAAGTATTAAGATGAAATACCTCGTTTCCAGTAAAATGGGTCTCCGGTTCTCTACACTCACAATACGAAACACAGCAGTGTTGAGCTACTATTTTACCCTGGTATTCTGTTACAGCGTGGTGCTTCCCTAGTCGAGCCGACATATTCAAAATTTCTAGGTGGTGCGAAATCTCATAGTGGCGCCCCCCTAAACATAAAGCTTTAGTGTTCCCATGCAGGGCAAGCACATGGTGCACATGCACGGGGAGCAGCCGACACTTAGTGATGTGGTAGTGTTAGTGGTTAGTGATGTGATATTTCGGAGATGTTCTATATATACTGTTTATTATTCATAATTTTTATATCGTGATTTATAGTTATGTCCGTCGCTCTTGCCATAGCAGTTGTTCTGATAATTCGCGTCAAAGAAATTATTTACTTGTAAAGGTGTGTTACTTTCAGGTATTATTTTCATTCTGTATACAAATGAAAACGTATCATTTTCAGAATTTTGATAGTTTAAGTCAAGTAACCGAGGCACTTCTAATTGTATCAATCACAGGGGAAAATAACGTTCATTTTAAACAATTCGTAACTGTATTTATACGTGGTAGAGCCATGCTGCAGTTATATAAGAAGTATAGTATTAGCACGAATGGGTCGGCTCGATCGGGGAAGGACCACGCTCTCACAGAATACCAGCGTAAAACAGTAGCTTAATGCTGCTGTGTTTCGTATGGTGAATGTAGATAACTGGAGATCCTTTTTACTGGAAATGAGGCATTCCATCTTAGTCCTCACGGGTGACAACGCATCTGCATTTTAATTTGTAATCGAGGATAGATGTACCTAGATGTCTATGGGCCGCAGCAACCACTTACCATCAGGTGGATTGTGTACTAGTTTGATATATTAAAAAATATGTTTAGGATCAGTTGCTGTTTCACCTACAGCTTCGTACACAAATAATATTTTCTTTCTTCGGGATCTGGCCGGCTTAAAAATTGGATCTATCTTTTATTAGAGCAGATGAAAAGGCTCGGTACTGTTTCAAAATTCTGACAAAAATTTCAAACAATAGCGACACCTTTGGTAAATCCATAGGTTTAGACTGTATAGCTTTCTTTTGTGCCAGCAGCTATGCAGGTCTAGAAAGACCAGTATCACTGCGGCCTAAAAGATCTATTGTCTATATCTATGTATTCAATGAATAGGTGGCTTAGCTGTGAGCCAAACCCAGATGTGTTACGTTTGCGCGTCAATCAGTCAGGATGTGCAAAGGCGTTTCTTCCGTTAAGGAACAAAACCTAGTCATCCTTGAGTAGCTTGGTCTCAGGATGGCAATGTACTTTTTAAGACAACAGTGTCCAGTCAGATCTCTTGCCAAAATGCGCAGTTTATTTTACCCAATCCCAGGTCTTCTGAAGCAAATTTACGAACAAAATCTCGGATTAAACTTTTAAAATGTTTTAAGCCTGGTGTATTAGACCAGATCATAAGTGATTTATTGTGATAAAGAGTTTCAAGGGTCAATCGGGCAGGGCTTTTTGAGATTCCACAAAATGGCTCGGTTCCGAATGGAGAAGATAACCATTTTTTGTTTTATATGCCAAAAAAATCTACAAAAAATTACGAGAATAACCGTGTTTTTAAATTTTTTCTATCTTAAAAACTGACCGAGATATAAAGGCGCAAAGTTAACATTTTCGGTCCAAGCCGCGGGCCGAGAGCGACATCGTTGATGACGTCACAATTTCCATCTTCGTGCGAGCGACCCGACGCGCACTTAGAAAATCAAAACATTTATTCGAATGTGCCCGTCGCGCGCTGATTTACTTGCTATATATTTTTAACAAGAAACATTATAGAACATGACACCATCTATTACATATTGTGCTGTGTCTCAATGTAAAAATACGGCCACAAAAACACCTGAAGAGTTGTTTTTTAATGTGCCTAGAAACCCTACCCTCAGAAATAAATGGACAAATGCTATGAGAAGAGCACATCCTTTAGGACCAAACACGGTAGCATATTGTTGTTTGTGATCATTTCGATGTAAGTATTCAAATAATAATAATCTTCACATGATAAGCTCTTGGTTATGTTGACATTTTGTATATTTTCCGATAACATCCGGTTGGTAAATACTCTGTTTTGTTATTGACTATGGATTTGACTTTTGCGGAAATCAAATCCAAATCCTATTTTATTCTTGCTATAAATGCTGTAAGGGTAGACAGTGAAGAGGTCATTCGTAGATCAACAGTCGTAACGCATAGACGTGTAATGTGGAATCTATGTAAATGATACTAGATTAGTAAAATGTTCACTACGGTTGTGATAAATTGTTTCGGTGTGTGATAACAAGTGGATACATGTATTGTAAAGGCTAATGCCACATGAAATATACAGTTGTTAAAACAAGCATTTAATTTGATGTACCGCCATTCCTGTGCAAAAGTTCGTCGATATTAACATCTCAGAAGTGGGATACCGCTGAAAAGGAACTAATGTAAGTAAAGAGTTTTAAAAGAATATATCTTTTAACCCTTTCTTAGTTAATTTATTAAGCATGGCTACGAAACTTTCCCTTCTCGATTTTGAGGAAATAATAGTCTGAATTTTAGTAATATTTTTCGTAAAACTGAAATATAATCAATTACGAAAATATGCAAATTATACCAGTTTGTTTTTTTACTAGTATAACGCTTTCAACTTAGGAAAGGATAATAATATATATGGTTGGCCCAAATAAATAATTGACTTGTCAGTCTACATAATATGTGGTATGTTATTAGTATTTAACTTTAGCTGAACATTTTTAAATGAAATATGTCAAAGAAAATAACACAAACGTCATTTTCACTATAATATGAACATTAATTGTTTTACGAATAAGTAGTTAGCTTCACTAAATTAAGTTATAATTTTTTTTGTACTGAAACAATTATTTATTTTTATTTCATGTCTAAACGGATCGGCAATCATTGCCGAGAGCTGAGACCTCGTTCGCGAGATGAGCTACGAGACACAAGATCATCAAGGTCCTGGCGTCGATCCGATCGTGGCACGTTCAGCCGTGAGCGTTCTCGGTCGCTAAGCAAGCGCAAGGAGAATAAATCCCGGCACCATCGCCACCAGCAGCGACGAAAGACTTCAAGCAGCAGTCAATAGATGAACCAAGGTACAATGAAACGAAATTATTTGAAAAATTTATAGACGTTATGAAGGATTTCAAGAACGCTGTCTTTAATAACGTTATTCCTGAATTCGACCCGCTTTGTAAAGAACAATCAATAGACGCATGGATCCATAAGATTGAAGTGTGCCCAAATTTATAATTGGGATGAAAGACAAATTATACATTACTCCTTGCCTAGATTAAATGGGGTAGCAAGAACGTGGTATCAGGGCTTATCTACTTTACTTTTTTTCCTCGTCTGAATGGAAGTTCAAACTAAAGGAGTCTTTTCCTTCACGTGATAACTACGCAGAATTATTAACAGAGATGCTCAATAAGAGAGTTCGTTTTGGTAATTCGCTAGAACTTTATTATTCAAAAATGAACTTACTCAATCGTTGTTAGATATTTGGAGAAAGGGCCGTCGATTGTTTGATTGCTGGCATTGACGATAGGGGTATTAGATTAGGGGCACAAGGTACAGAATTTGGCGAACCTGAACATGTGCTAAAATTTTTCAAATATATTAAAACCGATCAAAACAAAAGCTCCAATGATAAATTTTTATTAAAGGACAGAGAACGTCGATGAAATACTACGATACTTAACAATACACAACCTATTTCGAAACCTAACGCATCGCACAGGCCTAGTTACAGTCAAATGTCATGCTTTAATTGTAAAGAGATAGGACATCCATTTTTCGTTGTAATAAACCTAAGATTAGATGTAATAATTGTAATTTTCTGGGACATATAACCTCTGAGTTCCCTAGGGAGAATCGAGGTACCAAGGAAGGAAATCTAAAATCAGTTCTTATAGTAGATAACACGGCAAATACGAGCAGTAAAAATAAGATTCCATTGGAAATTAATGGCCACCTTACGAACTGTCATGTCGATCTCGGCAGTGAGGGTACCTTGACCCACCTTAGTACAGCTCAAAGCCTAGGACTAAACTGGCGGCAAGTTGAAGGCCCAGTGCTCAGGGGATTAGGAAATACACCCTATAGACCATTAGGTAAAGCCCTAGTGACCATAGAGGCTCAGGGTGTCCAGGAAAATAATGTGAAAACCCTTATTATAGATAATAATAATAATAATAATATCTTTATTTGACACTTATAATTTCACACATCATTGAGCCCTGACTCCCAAACTAGGATACCCTGTATTTCAGGAGTCGGTTCCTTCCCATTCAGTAACTCTTTGTGTCAAAATACATTAGAGAAATGTTGATATATATTTAATACACAGTTAACACTCTATATATGTGCGTGTGCGTGTTCGTGTGTGTGCGCGTGTGAGTGTGAGTGTGTGAGTGAGTAGCGTGTTTGTTGCACTGCACATAAGGTTATTCATATGGAGCTATTAAATTTTCGCATTTATCATAGTCACATTCTTTAAGCCAATTATATAACATACTTTTAAATGCAGATTTGAAGCCTTTCTTGGGCACACTGTTTTATTTAGAATATTATATAACTTGGGAGCTACGTAATTATAATTCCTTTTGCCGAATATGGATTTAACTTTGGGGATATTTATACGTACAGTTCTTTTTGAATTTAGTATTTGCGGAAAACTACATCTATGAAAGCGTCTAAGACATTGATATATAAATAATTTGCAAACACTTAGTACATCAGTTAACTTATATACCCTTTCTGTCGAATATCAATAAGGAAGTGAAAGTATTACTTTTAGTACAGCCCTTTGAGCTCGCTCTAATTCTATAAGATGTGTTTTAGCAGCGCATCCCCAAGAACATATGCAATAACTGATAACGCTCTGGCACAACGCTTTGTACGTTTGTAGTAGTAGATTTCTGTTTGCAACTGTTTTCAAGTTCTTAAAGACATAGATAAACTTTCTGATTTTGTTAGATATAAATGAAATATGTGGAGCCCAATTAAGCTTATCATCAAAAATTATACCGAGATATCGAATTGTGTCAGCTTTACTAAGAGTGGGACACTCACATGCCGAATGAGTGTTAAAGTTTCTGCCTTTCTGAGTGTTAAAGATGATGCCTTAATTAATTTTCCTGTTCTCCTGGGACATAGTTTTACAGAGGGACCTAAATTACAAATAATAAAAACAGATACAGACATTATATTTAGAAGATTAGTCAATACGGATTTGCAAAAGTACCCTTTATTTGGTTCAACTTCTTTAATAATACAGACTGCTGAAACAAAGTTAGTTCGTGTGAAAGGTAAAGACAAAAATTATAATGGCAAAGTTTATGTCAATGGGAGTATTAGGCGCTTAAACAATGGTGAAGCATATTATCTTTTCCCCGGAGAATACAATTTGTGTGGAGGTTCTGGGGGGGGTTCTTGTACAAAATATTGGAGATAAGGAGGTTAATTTTAAAATTGGACAATTATTAACTAGGAGCATGGTAATTGGCGAAGCACTGCGACAAAAAGAGACCTAGTACCACGTATCGCCAGATGGTGGATACAGTTTATGGAGTTAGATTGTGAAATAGAGTATCGGACTGGGGAAAGGGTGGACGCGTTAAGTAGGGGAGCATTAGAAAGTACTGGAAATAATGAACGGGCCATAGACGTTCTTAATGTTGGTACAGAAGATTGGTTAATTACAGTTCAGCAAAATGACGATGAAATTAAACTTATTGCGTGTGTCCTTCAAAGTTCAGTGACGAGAGAAGTAACGGATATTTTTAAGAATTTTAAGTTGAAAAACGGGTGAGTATACAAAGTTATGATTGATAACACTTTGAAATGGGTGGTACCCAAAGGGGCTAGGTGGCAAATCCTTAAAAGCAACCATGACGATATTGGTCACTTTGGGTACAACAAAACACTTTCTCGTATCAAGGAATCATATTGGTTTCCCAAAATGCGTCGGTTTATAAAAAGGTATGTTGCAGTTTGTATGAAATGTGCTCAATAGGAATTACCTGGTGGAACTAAAGCGGGAGAACTCCATCCAATTCCAAAGATTGATAAACCGTTCCATACGATCCATGCGGACCATTTGGGCCCTTTTATAAGAACAAAACGCGGAAATACATACATTCTTGTAATCGTAGATGCATTCACAAAATATATAAACCTCATACCAGTTCGAAACACTAAAGCTATCACGTCGATTAGAGAATTTCGTGAGCATATCAGCTATTTTGGAACACCGTTTAGGCTTATTACAGATCAAGGGACTAGTTTTACTAGCACTAAATTTAAATCGTATATCAAATCTTGTGGAATAAAACACGTGTATAATACTGTGGCAACGCCACGTGCCAACGGCCAAGTTGAGTGCTATAATCGTTCTTTTCTAGCAGCTCTCGCAACAATGAATCACGATAAACCAAACGGTATTTGGGACGAACATCTGCCCGACATTCAGCTTGGGCTCAACACAAACATACACGCAACTACAAAAAGACTCCAACTGAACTTCTATTTGGGTATAAAGTAACGAATCCAAGTCAAGGCATATTAAACGAAGTTATTTTAGAAGTAGCACCCGATACCACAGCAAATAATTTAAATGAAATTAGAGCCGAAGCTAATGAACTTATTAAAAATCAACAAAATAAAGATAAAGAAAGATATGATAAACATAAAAATACTGGGGTTAGATTTAATAAAGGAGATTTAGTAAGAGTAATTAAAGCAGTTACTGGTGTAGAAGGGCAATCAAAAAAAAAAACTTGAGTCGAAATGTCAAGGACCTTATAGAAAAAAAAAGTATTACCAAATGACTATTTCATAATCGAGGACACTCCTCTATCAAGAAAGGGGAAGCGTTTCGAGGCTGTTGTGGCCATTGATAAAATGTTTCCATGGATCATGTTTAATCATAATGCGTCTACTGATTGTGATGAGAATTCAAGTAATAACAATAGTGATAGTGATGATGAATAAAAAGAAAAGACTGATTGTTGTATGAGATAAGTTTTAGGTTCTGAGTGAGGGTCGTAATCCCTAGCCAAGGTCTTCGGCTGGAGTAGCAATACCCACTCTTGTGTCTGCAATCGATGACATGGATTGTCCGCTCAAGTGTGAGGGGTCGTTATCCCCTGACTAAGGTAATGTGTCGGTATGCACTCCCACTCGTTGAATCTGTTAAAATACTGAATGTTAGATTTAGGTTAGGAGTGAGGGTCGTAATCCCTAGCCAAGGTCTTCGGCTGGAGTAGCAATACCCACTCTTGTGTCTGCAATCGATGACATGGATTGTCTGCTCAAGTGTGAGGGGTCGTTATCCCCTGACTAAGGTAATGTGTCGGTATGCACTCCCACTCGTTGAATCTGTTAAAATACTGAATGTTAGATTTAGGTTAGGAGTGAGGGTCGTAATCCCTAGCCAAGGTCTTCGGCTGGAGTAGCAATACCCACTCTTGTGTCTGCAATCGATGACATGGATTGTCTGCTCAAGCGTGAGGGGTCGTTATCCCCTGACTAAGGTAATGTGTCGGTATGCACTCCCACTCGTTTGAATCTGTAAAAATACTGAATGTTAAATTTAGGTTAGGAGTGAGGGTCGTAATCCCTAGCCAAGGTCTTCGGCTGGAGTAGCAATACCCACTCTTGTGTCTGCAATCGATGACATGGATTGTCTGCTTAAGTGTGAGGGGTCGTTATCCCCTGACTAAGGTAATGTGTCGGTATGCACTCCCACTCGTTATTAAACGTACATAAGATAATTTATATAAATTGAAAGTTGAAATGTAAACAAAAAAAAAAGTTAATTGCATAATTGATTTAAATTATAATGAACCTATCCTTAACCATAAGAAATGTATTTAGCTTTTAAGAGCCTTAGAAACTATTACTTCTGGTTTTATGTTACAATAAATTATATTTTAAGATTTAATACAAAATGTAACTAGCGTATTAAATAAACTAATTATTAGGATCCAAATATGGTTGAATATTAATGTGATTTGATGATTTTTGTCTTCATCACCGTATATTTCAGCTTCTTAAATCAACGTGATATGATAATAATAATAACAAATAGATTAACTTTTAATAGCAATAAGTAGATTAACTGTGTTATTGCAAATTTATATATTTTTTGTATTATATTTAAATGATGATGATTATGAACTAACTGAATTACTTAATTGTTAATGTAGACATAAAATCGCAACGAGGGACTCGTTGATAAACGGATGGCCGAGTTGTTGACATTTTGTATATTTTCCGATAACATCCGGTTGGTAAATACTCTGTTTTGTTATTGACTATGGATTTGACTTTTGCGGAAGTCAAATCCAAATCCTATTTTATTCTTGCTATAAATGCTGTAAGGGTAGACAGTGAAGAGGTCATTCGTAGATCAACAGTCGTAACGCATAGACGTGTAATGTGGAATCTATGTAAATGATACTAGATTAGTAAAATGTTCACTACGGTTGTGATAAATTGTTTCGGTGTGTGATAACAAGTGGATACATGTATTGTAAAGGCTAATGCCACATGAAATATACAGTTGTTAAAACAAGCATTTAATTTGATGTACCGCCATTCCTGTGCAAAAGTTCGTCGATATTAACAGTTATTGGCAGTAAATGCTTTCTATTAGGCATGTTGGTACCTACTCGAGTCGCAGTGTTTAAGTAACTAACGATTCATTGAATCTTTCTACGTTTAATGATCATTATAATTTCAAGAAGAAAGAATACCTAATACCTACATATTTAACTAAAACTACTTCAGTGTAAATAAACATCCAAGTTGCCTCACAAGTTTGCTTGTCAAAATCGGTATACAGAAAAACCACAAAGATTTTTACAATCAAAACTAAATGCCAAATCTAGGTCAGAAACAGTTGCACATGCGATTGCCACTACTTCACAAGAAATTGAGCATAGATATGTTGTCGATCCTGTTACTACTCTAGATGATAATATTGACATTGATCCCTTGCCTGAAGAATATATAACTAGGCTTTTAATCATAATAATAATGCGACCCTTTTTCTATTAATATTGAAAACATCTGATTTTTAGATAAAATCATATTTTTATACACCGAAGGTATATTTGTAGTAAATTTCTTTATATACAACAGGATTTTTTTTAACCATAAAAACCACAGAAAGGTCAGGGTGAGAAAGTAAGAAAGAAGTGAGTAAGAAAACAAAACTAGTTAGAGGCAGATAGTAATTAGGTAGGTAAGGAATGTTTACGTATTTTTGTTATACTTATTCTTATTAATGTAAATAAAGTATTAATGTAATAATGGGTACCTAGGTTATAAAATATTATCTTATGCGTATTTCAGCCGCGACAAAATCTTTGTTTCTTAGAAAATATTCCGCCACCATCATGTCACGGAAGGTTGTCAGATTGACCTTTTGAAACCCTTCTTCCATCATTAAATACTTAAAAACACCAGAGCGCACGACGGCAAACAACTCACCCGCGAAATATTACTACAAACATTGATTTATATATTAATTCAATGACTACAAACGTATGATCCACAGAGTACCTTTGTATAAACTGAAAGTATGATCGGCGCGCTGGAACGGTATGGCGGCGCGGCCGCATGGAATCTATGACGTCACGCGTTACTCGCAGGCACGGGCGAGATTTTAAAAATGTACGTAAACTTTCCACGCTTATAACTTCGGTAATACTGCACCGATCGATGTGAAATAAAAACTAGAATTATGTATTTGGTCTAGACATTTTACCTACGTAAGTTTAAAAGTTTAATATTGTAACCTTGTTATCTTCTCCATTGTGTGCTCTTTATGCCCTCCCGTGCGAGCTCATCACAAAGTTCATTGTTTACAATACTCGCGTTGCACGGACCCCATCGTAAAACGACCCTGTTGTTACATCCCAAGGCGTTTAGACGGTTCACGCAGTCTCCAACTAGCTTCGAGTTCACTAAGTTGGATTTCAGCGCTAGCAGTGCTGCTTGACTATCATAGATTATATAGATATGATTGACATCGTGTTTTTCAAAATTGATTTCCGCACACTGAAGTATGACGAAATTTTATGTCTGAAAGATAGAGGCGAATCTACCCTAATTCATACTAAATTTGGATTTGGGGCATTCCCCATAAATTCCAAAGCCTAAGTCGAGGCCCATGTTTGACCCATCGGTGTACCATATAAGGCTACCGACCTCACAGATTACCTGTCCATTTAGCCAGTCTTCTCTGGAGGGTAGTTCCACTATTTACTTTTTATTAAAAGTGTGTAGTGGACACATGATATCTGAGATCATTTTTGGCCCTCGCCTCTTGGTCTAAATAAAGATCTATGGGCGTTAGCCACAGAAGTGCATTAAGAGGTGCTCCAGGTGATGATCGCATCGCTCCAGTTGCCATTAGGCAGGCAGTCCTTTGTAGACTATTGAGTCGTCCACAGTCGTCTTTTGGTTGGCCTTATTACACCAGACGATAGAGATAATACGACAAGTGTTTCGCCTCTACACGAGGCATCCTCAGATGAAGTAGACTCTGCGGAGGCGGACACTGTCGTCGTTACCACTAATCCCATCATCACCACTCCTAGCACTCTCTCCGCTCTCTACACGCTGCTATTTATACAACTCGTTGATCAGCAAGTTGTACAAATAGCAACTGTTTCAGCTCGGCGCTCACTTAGCCTTCAGCAACCGCATTTCTTGTCAACTTGTCATTATTTTTATTTATTTCTTCACTTTTTCACCTGTGGATACCTCGTGTAGAGGCGAAACATGTATCGTATAATCGAGAGTGATGTGTCATCCCTAGTGTGATGCCCGTGTGGTGGTGCTGGGTGGGGTGGTACTGGGCGTGATGGTACTGGGTGTGGTGATACTGGGTGTGGTGGTACTGGATGTGGTGGTACTGGAAGTGGTGGCTACAAGAATAGTGTATACAATTGAGTGGGTTGGGAGGTGCTCTTTAAACTGCGTAGGATACATCATTTTATTTTATTACGTGAATATGAGGAAATTAAGTTCTAATAACTTCAACCACATGGATTGATGCCCGAGAATATTGAGTCAAACTCTGGTTTGAACAGCTCTAATTTTCCTGCCATGTGCGCATCATTATTGTACCCTTGACCTCGACAATCATTCATGTCTAAGTCAAACTCAAGAAAAAGGCCAATAAGTCCCTTTTCCGAAGAGTCACTTACTGACTTGTAAGCAACAAAATACTCGAGCTTTGACTTCTTAATTAGCCTCAACAAAACGGATTGTTAGTGACAAGAGTGAGTGATTTGGTGACCGGTGGCTGGTGGTAGCTTTTCGGCTGATTTCGGCGCCCGGTGCGGTCGCACCGCCTATACTACTAATATGACTGCAGCATGGCTCTACCATGTACAATGGAGAAGATAACAAGGTTACAATATTAGACTTTTAAGTACGTAGGTAAAAAGTCTAGACCAAACACATAATTCTAGTTTTTATTTCACATCGATCGGTGCACTATTACCGAAGTTATAAGCGTTTACGTACATTTCTAAAATCTCGCCCGTACCCGCGAGTAGCGCGTGACGTCATTCGTTCCATGCGGCCGCGCCGCCATACCGTTCCAGCGCGCCGATCATACGTCTGTAGTAATATTTCGCGGGTGAGTTGTTTGCCCTCGTTCGCTCTCGTGTTTTTGAGTATTTAATGATGGAAGAAGGGTTTCAAAACGGTCAATCTGACAATCTTCAAACAGTTCGTGACATGATGGTGGCGGAATATTTTCTAAGAAACAAAGATTTTGTCGCGGCTGAAATACGCGGAGTCAAAATGAAAAGGTAGGTATAAGAATAAGATAATATTTTTATAACCTAGGTACCCATTATTACATTAATAATACTGGGTTTCATTTGCTAATGATAAGAATAGGTTCAGCCTCTCGGTCTCGTCTGTGAGGTGGCTGATTTCAGCCAGTAAAAAATTAAAATTAAATTTATTTAAACACGCCATTAAAACAAGGTCGCATTTCGCGGCTAAATTCATTTATTTCTTTATCTTTCTCTGTGGAATAAGACCGTGACTATGTTCATTATGAACTTGGCTGTATGATATACGTTACTACTAGTAACGTCTATAGAAAAAATAGAAAGAATCTTGTCATAGTCATTCCGTTGATTTCGTTGAATAAACGTTTGATAATTTTGCTTTTAAAATTGTGAATTACATAAACATCTTTTTTAAGTTTGAGGCGACCACCAACTAGTTTGTACTTCACGTAGTTTTCCATATCGTTTTCGACCTAGAACAAAATACAAACTTATTTAAAGTCTATAAAAAAAAATAAGGAACCTCGTAATTTGTATTCCATCAATATTTAAAATATGTACCAACTATGTGATACATAAAATACGACAACACGAAAAAAAAAATTTAAGTGCTCCACTTCATAATCAAACTTATTCCATTATTTGCGGCCCGCAAAGTATGTTAAGTTGTATAATATAAGTTGAACAGCTCTGCGTGTGTGTTTAGTTTTTGCTCGAAATATCGTAAAAATATAAAAACGTTTGTTAACATATTCCATATTTTAACCTTTATATGCATTATAAACATTTTAAAATTTACTGCAATCTACTGTATCTAAACTTACGAACTCACGACAGGTCATTGACTTATCTACATTACATAGGTACTTTACCCATGTTCAAAACACTGCGACTCGAGTAGGTACTACATGCCTAATAGAAAGCATTTACTAGCAATAACCAAGACCTATCATGTGAAGGTTATTATTATTTGAATACTTACATCGAAATGATCCTCACAACAAAATGATACCGTGTTCGGTCCTAAAGGATGTGCTCTTCTCATAACATTTGTCCATTTATTTCTGAGGGTAGGGTTTCTAGGCACATTAAAAAACAACTTTTCAGGTGTTTTTGTGGCCGTATTTTTACATTGAGGCACAGCACAATATTCAATAGATGGTGTCATGTTCTACTATAATGTTTCTTGTTAAAAATAGATAGACAGATCCGCATGCGACGGGCACATTCGAGTAAATGTTTTGATATTCTAAGTGCGCGTCGGGTCGCTCGCACGAAGATGGAACTTGTGACGTCATCAACGATGTCGCGCTTGCCCGCGGCTTAGATCGAAAATGTTAAGTTTGCGCCTTTATATCTCAGTCAGTTTTGAAGATAGAAAAAATTTAAAAACACAGTTATTCTCATAATTTTTTGTAGAATTTTTTGGCATATAAAACAAAAAATGGTTATCTTCTCCATTGTATCCGATGTCATGTTGTCATCCAATTCTGAAACATGATCAGATTTTCAAGTGGCTAACTCTTCGGTAAGCGCTCGAAATTTGAGTTAACCGTAATATATATTTGAGCAGGTCCACACAACAACAGATGGATTGATAGACAGATAGACAAAGAAATTAAATTAAATGAAATGAAATTGCAGAAGAAATTAAATGAAATGCGGGAAATAGAGTAAATGTGGCCCTGCACTCTATTGTGAAGAGTCAAAATGTGTCGAAAAAGGCACGTATGGCAATTCACAATGCTGTGTTGGTCCCTACTTTAACGTATGGTAGTGAAAGTTGGGTGTGGCAGAAGAAGCACGAGAGTAGAATGAACGCAGTAGAAATGCGGTCGTTAAGGAGTATGTTTGGGCTGAATCTGAATGACAATAGAGTAAATGTGGCCCTGCACTCTATTGTGAAGAGTCAAAATGTGTCGAAAAAGGCACGTATGGCAATTCACAATGCTGTGTTGGTCCCTACTTTAACGTATGGTAGTGAAAGTTGGGTGTGGCAGAAGAAGCACGAGAGTAGAATGAACGCAGTAGAAATGCGGTCGTTAAGGAGTATGTTTGGGCTGAATCTGAATGACAGGGTAAGAAATTGTGTAATAAGAGAAGAGTGTGGTTTGCAAGATGATGTTGTGACCAGGATTAAAAAAGGAATGCTTCGGTGGTTTGGTCATGTGGAAAGAATGAATGAGGAAAGAGGGACAAAGAAAATTTATGTTGCAGAAGTGAATGGCAGAGTCGGAAAGGGACGTCCTAGGCGAAAATTTATCGACCAAATTGGCGATTTATTGAAAACGGGCCAAATTAGGAGTAACCTTAACCGACGAGCATGTACGCGTAGGTGTGTGGATATGAAGGAGGCGAGAGAGGTGTGTCAGGATCGTGCCAAATGGAAGTCTGTAGTCTCTGCTTACCCCTCTGGGTGACAGGCGTGAGTGCTTATGTATGAAATGAATGATTTTATTCAACGTTCTAATTTACCTCTGGTTCGCAAAAAAATCTCTGTCCTGGGAAGAACCAACAAGAAACCCAGCGGGATTTTTTAAACATATTTAAATTTACAATACATTTATTTTGTTACAATTTTCCAATGATTTTTTATAGAACCAGCACGGTGGCGATCGCCTCATTCCCTTTTATATTATAATAACCCTTTTTGTACAATTTTTCTTTAATAAAACATTTAAACTTGTTTAATGACAAATTTTGTAGGTACATATTCTGGGACTTTGTTGTAAAAGCGTATACATTACCTTACCCCATAAATGAATTACTAATTCTGTGGAGTCTAGTAACTGGTATTACAAGCTTATGTTTGTTCCTAGTGTTTAAAGTATGAACATCTTTATTCTTATGCAAGCTATTTATGTTTTTATGTACATACATTACATTTTCGTAAATATATTGTGATGCCAAAGTTAATATGTTTATTTCCTTAAATATTTCTCTAAGGGACTCTTTACAATTTAAGTTGTAAATCGCCCGTACGGCTCTTTTGCAAAACAAATACGACTTCAATGTCGGTCGCATTACCCCATAGTAAGATTCCATAAGTCATTACTCTATGAAAGTAACTAAAATAAACGAATCTAGCTGTCTCAACATTGGTTAGACTTCTAAAAAAATGATTTAATAAAAACACAGCTTTTAAAGAAAAAAGTAACTGAATAAAAACGAGATAAAATGAGGATATCCGCAGTAGAACCAGACTAACCGA
Organism: Parnassius smintheus behrii; assembly: GCA_036936625.1. NCBI lineage: Eukaryota > Metazoa > Arthropoda > Insecta > Lepidoptera > Papilionidae > Parnassius > Parnassius smintheus. The sequence goes on from JAUPFT010000022.1 coordinate 36,504,815, forward strand.
CATAGCCCAACGGATTAGTAAGCTGAAGTGGCAATGGTCTGGTTATATAGCTTGAAGAACCGACAACCGATGGGGAAGAAAGGTTCTCGGATGGCAGCCTCGTAACCGTATACGGACATGCAAGAAGTCGATGGATGCAGTTGGCTCGCGGCCGTGCTTTGTGGATTATTTGGGGGAGGTCTATGTTCAGTAGTGGCCTTGTGAAGAGCTGTAATGATGACGATGATGATGAAGAAAAAAAATTTTGTATTATTTTGAACAAAATGTTATTGTAACGGACTTGCACAACAAACGTTTTATAGGATTGTGCAGTCGAGAAAATCGTAAAATACACATCTTATGTCAAGGTAAAGGTCTTACTTGCAGTGTACAAAAGAACAATATTATGTCATTTAAGCAGAAGTTTATCTGTAAGTGGCAATTTACTAAAGACGTCAAAATAAGATCCGCATGAAAAATAAATGATGGTATTATGGAGTGTAGAAGTAAGAAGTGCAGACCGTGTATTAAAGTGTCCATAGAAAACTGTTAAATAAGGGTGGCGCCACTATAGCTACAGGCTAAATTTTAAAGAACGTGCCGAAAATTATTAGTAGGATAGACGACTTTTTCGAGGTTATATTCACCAAATAAAATTACTAATAGATTTTAGAGCTACTGAGCAGTCTAGCAGCACACTTCAAACCGTCAATAACTGCTAAGTTCATTTCATCCCAGTAGCTACTCGAGCGCTGTTGTGGAGAGTTTATGAACTGTTATTTACTGCTTACAGATGGATACTTTTTCTACTATGGGAGTTGGTACTCCTTACTTCTACACTTCATAGCTGCTGTGTTTCGTATGGTGAGTGTAGAGAACCGGAGACCCTTTTTACAGGAAACGAGGCATTCCATCTTAGTCCTCACGGGTGACAACGCGTCTGCATTTTGATTCGTAATTGTTTATAGATGTAGATGTTTATGGACCACAGCAGCCACTTACTATCAGGTAGACTGTGTGCTCGTTTGTCACCCTATTCTAAATAAAAAAAACTATCTTATAGTTCTCACGGGTGACAACGCATCTGCATGTTTTTTTTATAATCGAGGATAGATATTGATGTCTGTGGGCCACAGCAGCCACTTACCATCAGGTGGACTGTGGGTTCATTTGGCACTACTACAAATTTTTTTCTTCACACCTTAATTTAAAAATAGAACTCTTTTTAGGTTGATTTAAAAATGATTGTCGTTCATTCGGTTTTTGCTACAAGCACACGAGACTACTTAACTGAAGCTGCGTGACCTTATGAGTGTATGTCCCTTAAATAACACAACTGCGCCAAAAACCTTGGACCATGTTAACACGTTAAACAAAACAAGTTATACATAAAATATTTACCTATTTGTGATTCTTATTTACGAGTTTCGGTTTCCTGACTCCGATCATTTGTAGACTGCCACTGGTTCTAAAAATACATTTTAAAGTGTAACAATCTTTTTTATTTCCCGCCGAGTCAAAATATTTTTTCTTAATTCATTCCTGCCAACATTAAAATAATGCTTAAATTACTTTTTTTAATTTTGACATTTTCGGTATTCAGTGAATGCGTATTCTTGTTTTCGAGTTTTTGGGCGCCCTTGTATGATCGAAAGATTTTGAATTACCGTGTCGATGCGAAATTCGATCCCGATGTCGGGAGAAATAACAGAGAGGAATATCAAAGAAAAAACGGCTATAGAGGAGAGGAGTTGATAGCAGACTTAGGAAACGGAAAAGGACCGGATAATCGATCTAATAAGGTAAAGAACTGTCTGTAATAATATGATATTCGTGGTTGATACATCAAGAATATCTACGAAAATGAAAATTTACGAAAGAAGCCTACCTAATCTACTTAAGCTCCTTATAAACCGTGTGGGGATGTAAGCAAATTTACCACCTCTTTTCGTCCCGTGGATACCATATTGCCGTAAAAGCAAATGAAAATTTTTACTTCGTCGGTGTTTAGACATGGTGAATAGAAGAATTAAAAGCCAGCCAAGCGACTTCAGATGTTAAGTGAAAATTGTTTTATTCTTATTAGTTCTTTGAAATCGGCTTTTACAATTTGTTTAAAAAAATCAGTTTTTACAAAACGCATAAATAATAATGTATCTTTCTCTCTCTCTCTTTACTAAAAATGACAAGAAAAATACAGGCATAGATATAATTAATACTTGATATAAACAAGGGTAATCTACAATAAGAAATGAAATATGTAATGTCACTAATGTTTTTCTTTAATATGTGCCCATCAAAGTTTAAGAAGCGGCATATTATTTAAGTAATAATATGGGTAAAGCATACACTTAATTAATATGCGGTATTTACTCATTTCTTGATAAGATATTCTAAAAACAAAGCGACGGTATCTCAAGGTTCTGTTCCTGGACCCGTTCTATATGCTAAAGATCATTTATTTAATCAATAGACCCGGCTAGCGAAGAGACGTATGCGACTTAAATATTATTTTCAAATCTGAACAAATATTACTAATTCTTGGTTACGATATTCATTGAAACGTTATAGTTCGCGTGTATACAAACAGAACAAGTTTGTGATACGTACTGTGGAATCACGTCTTACACTAACTTATCTGAGGTACGGTATCGCATACGTGGTAGAGCCATGCTGCAGTTTTTTTTTAAATATTAGTAATATTATTAATTAACATTACTAATATTCCTTTTAACCACTCCTGGTAAGCTTGAAAATGCTTGTGTTAGGAGTGGTTCACGACAGTAGTCAAATGGCGGATTCGAACCCTCGACCTTTTGAGTTCGTGATCCGCGCCCTGCCTTTAGGCTACTGTCACTTCGCAGTTTCGCATTCGCAGCAGCAGGCAGCAGTTATATTCGTAGTATAGTTGTACCATGAATGGGTCGGCTCGACCGGGGCAGGACAACGCTCTCACAAAATACCAGCGTAAAATAGTATTTTAACGCTGCTGCATTTCGTATTGGGAGTTTAGAGAACCGGAGACCCTTTTACTGGAAACGAGGCATTCCATCTTAGTCCGCTCGGGTGACAACATTTTGATTCGTAATCGAGAATAGATGTAGATGTCTATGGGCTACAGCAACCGCTTACCATCAGGTGGATTGTGTACTTGTTTGTCCCCTTATATTTTTTGATATCATCAAGGGTATGGAGTGTACCTGTATACTCCATGATCAAGGGAACCCTTGAATATGTTGCAAGAAGCATATAATCACATTACTTGCAGACGAAAAAACCCTTACGAGTATACACAAGCAAGCTATGCTTATATACACTCACTCTAAGAAAAATACTGATGGGTACTGTTACCAAACAAATAAAAAAAACCGATCAAGGAAAGAGCCAACGTCTTCCTAAAAGGCCCACAATGCACCTGAAATTTGTTACAGATGCATATGAGCGGTGATGGTCACTTACCATCAGATGAGTCGCATGCTCGTTTGCCCCCCCCCCCCCCCCCCAATTATTGTTTCAGTGATAAATGTTCTTATGATATCCTGTAAGATAAATTTTCCATCTTTCCACCAGGGAGTGTAGTTTCGACTTCAAAAAGAAGGTAGTTCAATTCGACTGTATGTTTCTTTTTATGTGTTTTTATGTTGTTTGTTTTTATGTATTTATAATTTAATCAAGATCTGACTAGTGGTTTTCGAAATATCTTTAATAATGCGTATTTAATTGACCTCGAATACATTGCTGTTCTCATTTTATTTATACTGAAGTCGGTTGTACAACATTTTTAATTCCGCCACTTGGTTTATTATAATTTGATTATAACGGTGCTGTTTGCCCAATAATTATACAATCGTATAGAAAGTAGCGTTTCTATATGAGTCTCACGGGCGCAGACCTTTATTTTCTGAGGGTTTTAAGGTTACGTCCGCTTGTTTTTAACGTCTACGAAATATATTTTTTTAATTTTGTGAGTCCTTGATGTCCAAGTCGAACATATGGTAAATCAGCAAATAATTTTAATTTTAAATTATATTCGATGGTGCCAACGGGGATAGAACTCGAGTTGCTCGTGCTTAGCCTATGATCTAATACGGCTCAAGAAGGCTTAAACAAGCTTGTTTTTTATAATCTCTTAGTAGTCTGTTGTTGTAATACAAAAATCTTTGATGACAATTATTTGTTATCTTAAATGAAAAAAAAAAATAAACAATAAATTGTACATTACAGAAAATTAAAATAAAGAGTATTTAAAAAAAAATAAAGCTTTTATTTTTTTTTTGAAATTTTAAAAACATATTTTCGGAGATTCTTACACAGTTTAATAATTTACTATCATTTTTAAAATGTTGATATATTTAAGTCTCTTGCCTCTCCACAATTTAAATTAAAATACCAGGCGGTCCCATAATGAACTGGCCTGATATAGTTCAACGCGACATGTCGCTACATGTTGTGTTGCATTAAATAGTACGTTTATCGTGCACTTAATATAAGAAACATGCATCGACGTGAAATGCTTAGTCTTAGTTTAACAGGCATTTGAATAACGAGAGTCGCGTATTTTTTCAAAATGTCGAAAACTGAGTATCGAAGTGTCATAAAGTTTCTGTTTAAAGAAGGTTTATCCCCTGCCCAAATAAAAGAACGATTGGATGGCGTGTATAAGGAGTCTGCCCCCTCCTATAGCACAGTGAAAAATTGGGTGAAAGAATTTCGCCTCGGGAGAGAAACCGTCGAAGACTTTGGCCACGACGGTCGACCTGTGGAAGTGCTCACTCCCGAAACGATTGCTCTTATCGAAGAGGAGGTTCTGAGTGACCGCCGTTTGAAGATTAGAGAAATTGCAGCAAGGCTTGGGCTCTCTAAGAGTACCGTTCATCGCGCGATCCACGAACATCTTCACATGAAAAAAGTGAGTGCAAGATGGGTACCGAAACTTCTTTCAGCGGTACAGAGACAGGAAAGAGTGCGCTGCGCTTCGGAGTTTTTGGATCTTTGTGGCGAAAATCCAAAGACTGTGATCGAGCGGCTAGTGACTGGTGATGAAACTATGATCTTGTATTATGATCCACAAAGCAAGCGCGAGTCAATGGAATGGCGTTATAAGGGTGAAAAGCCCCCTAGAGAGGCAAAGGTGCAACAATCGACTAAAAAACTGATGTGCACAATATTTTGGGATTTTCAAGGCATTTTGACGGTGGATTTTAAAGAACATAATACAGTCATAAACGGCGTATATTATGCTTCTTTAATATATAAATTACGAGACAAGATAAAGGAAAAACGAAGGGGCAAGCTGTCTAAAGGTGTCCTGTTGCTCCATGACAACGCCCTCGTTCATACCGCTGGTGTTTCGAGGGATGCAGTTCGTCAATGCGGGTTCACAGAAGTTCAACATCCACCTTACAGTCCAGACATAGCCCCGTTCGACTATTATTTATTTCCAAATTTAAAGCGGGACTTAAGAGGAAGAAAATTTTCAAGCGATGAAGAGTTGCAGGCGGCCGTCTTCAGTCATTTTGAGGATAAAAAATGTGATTATTTTTATAAAGGTTTAGAGATGTTGATTCACAGATGTCAGAAGTGTGTTAGTATTCATGGTGATTATATTGAAAAATAAAATTGGTTTCGTTTCCTTTCCTTCATTGGTTCATAGTTAGGCCAATTCATTATGGGACCGCCTACGTAAATGAGGACCTATATGAGGATAAATTAATAGAAGGTCTAGAAGTTCGTTTTATGGCTCTGGATAGCAGCGATGATAAAAACAGTATTTTGTATACATTTTTAATATAACAGTAAATAGTATTAGAGTGGAATAAAGTATAATACTGTTTATAGTACAGTTGGCAACCCAATTTGAACTGTCCATTGTTAGATATGAGCTAAGCAGGGAGAATTCATACAACTCACGCTTGGCAGGGGAGTAAGTGATCACAATAGCAGACACAGTAGATTTTTCATCAATCAATCGTACATGAAATAAATATCTATCACAGTTCAGTCGATCTTACCGACATTACAAACTCATTTGAATCTCATGGCGATAGGAATTTTTTCTTAGTCATCACACCATATTAAATTAGGGTCTCATTATAAGGATAGTTAATTTTTTTTTCATTTCAGGACTATGGCGAGGTGAAATTGTACTACACAAAGAAATAATTAGATTCAATATGTAGTTGTTTTTATTCAACTTAAACTTAAGTTTTCAATTATAAAAAATAGAGTTGATAAAAATAAACTATAAAAAATTATTACTACATACCATTTGGTGGGATTGCAATTGAGCGGTAACTTAAAAAAAATGTAAAAAATATGGCTGTAACACTAATGGGTTAGCTCAACCAAAAAGATATAACTAGCGATCTGCCCTGGCTTCGCATGGGTGATTTCTGGATTCGACAACAGCGGCAACCTACTGGCTCCCATCATGAATCCAAACCATTTAGGGACCCATTCAAACACATACGAAAAGAATATTCTGAGCAAGTTTTATACATGTAGGAGCTAAGTTTGTTTATGCTAATATAATAATATATGCGAAGCGATAGCACAGTCGAGAACTTTAAAGAGAAACAAATGTGCAACTTTAAAGTTATCGACTGTGCTATGTCAAAAATTTACCTCAAGACTATCACCGAGAAGTGGGAGCTTCAAGATCATCTTTCCACACTAAAAACTGAGTGGCAAGTCATTGACAAATTATATCGGGAATTAGAAGCTAAGTACAAAGGCTCTAACGTCAAATACTACAACATATTTGACGAGATGGAAGACAAGTATGACGAAATTCGACGAATTTTAAGCTTGAGTATCTGGTCAACTATTCATTACGAAACATGTGCGCCAAAAATTAAAATTCCTGAATTTTCTGGCAACTATACTCAATGGGTTTCATTCAAAGACCTCTTCATGGAAGCCATTCACAACTATCCAATGATAAATAACGCGCAAAAGATGCAATACAACTATAACTCACGCTGGAATATACTAACGCAACGCTATGGAAACCGACGCCTTCAGTTCACATCTTTCAACACCATGCTCAACCTGCCTGTCATACAAAATCCCGACAGCTACAACCTAAAAAATATTACTTTAATTAACATTTTTTTAATTAACAACCCCGCAACCTCCCTTGCAGGTGGAATTTCGTAAAATCCGTTCTTAGCTGACCTCTACTCAACAGAAAAAAATATTCCCATCAAATTTCAAGTCTCTAGGCCTTATGGTTCCAGAGTAATTGTGATGTTGATAGGTGGTAATCTCTTATATATATATATATACATACATATATATATATATATATATATATATATATATATATATATATATATATATATATATATATATACATATACACATGTCTCAAAATTCAACGATAAGCCAACACCGGAGGATAGACCTGCCCCGGACTAATCGGGGAATCGTACTGAACTGACTTGCTGAGAATAATAACAGCTTCCCTACCTGCCCTGTTGTTGTCTCTTTTTAACGTAAATATCTCTATCTATCTATCTCTCTCTAACATCTAAGGTATGTATGCCCAATTCAAATTCCTAGAAATTGTAACAAGAACCCATTTTGGGCATGTAGTAAAAGTGATTACTGACAATTACAATTTAAGGAATTTGGCCCCTGTTAAGAAATAATAGACCCATATTTTTTATAACTTGTTTTCCTAGAGTATTATACCATTTTGGAATGTTGGTTAGTTGCGTCAATTTTTAAAAAAACTTGCCATACTAGTGTTCATACTTTTTTTACACCACGATAGGTTACAGTTGGTTAAAAGTCTTCAAAAAATTTAGGGAATAAAATAAGTTTCATTAATTTTCGTGATAAAACAAAAGTTATTCCGGATTTTTTAAGAATTGTGGTAGATAGTAGTGCTATTGAGGTAGCCTACAAAAAAAAAAGAAACAAATAATTAAAACTACTTTTACGGATTTTATCGCGTTTATTTTTACTTTTTATTTTTAATTCCCGACGTTTCGGGCGCTTTTCAGCACCCATGGTCACGGGGGACTGAGATGACTGACGTCCCGATGTCATTGTTAAACCCGGAGTACCTTCAGCTTTTTTAATTATCGTTTATGGTATATTGTTTATGGTACATAAGAAATCATTAAGAAACAAATAGTAAAAAAATTGTGGTCATGGTAGTGAAAAATATCATAAACGGTCTCAATTTCTGAAGAATTTCATTTTTTTATATAACTTAAAATATAATTGGGATATATATTTTTTTCTTTTTTTCCACGATTAGTCCGGGGCAGGTCTATCCTCTGGTGTTGGCTTATCGTTGAATTTTGGGACACGTTATATATAGCAGACATGGTTATGGTTTTTGAAAGAGAAGAAAGTAAAACGATTTGTGAAATAAGAATAGAAGGGGAGTTGATCGAGCAAGTAGATGAGTTTGTATATTTGGGCTGCGTATTTAGCAGGGATGGGAGATATGATAAGGATATAGAACGACAAGTGAATGCGGGAAATAGAGTAAATGGGGCCTTGCACTCTGTTGTGAAGAATCAAAATGTGTCGAAAAAGGCACGTTTGGCAATTCACAATGCTTTGTTGGTCTCTACTTTACCGTATGGTAGTGAAAGTTGGGTGTGGCAGAAGAAGCACGAGAGTAGAATAAACGCAGTAGAAATGCGGTCGTTAAGGAGTATGTTAGGGCTGAATCTGAATGACAGGGTAAGAAATTGTGTAATAAGAGAAGAGTGTGGTTTGCAAGATGTGGTGACCAGGATTAAGAAAGGAATGCTTCGGTGGTTCGGTCATGTGGAAAGAATGAATGAGGAAAGAGTGACAAAGAAAATTTATGGTGTGGTGAAGTGAATGGCAGAGTCGGAAAGGGACGTCCTAGGCGAAAATTTATCGACCAAATTGGCGATTTATTGATAATGGGCCAAATTAGGAGTATCCTTAACCGACGAGCATGTATGCGTAGGTGTATGGATGTGAAGGAGGCAAGAGAGGTGTGTCAGGATCGTGCCAAATGGAAGTCTGTAGTCTCTGCCTACCCCTCTGAGTGACAGGCGTGAGTGTTTATGTATTATGTATGTATATAGCAGACATCAGCGTAAAATAGCCACATAATACTATCATAATGTGGGCAATGAGAACCAAAAAGCCTTTTTGCTGGTAACAACACATGCCATCTTAGTACTCAGGGGTGACAACACAATTGTATTAGGCTTTTTAATTGAAGACTTCACCCTTGGAGTAAGTACATTAAATGCCTGTAGAATACATATGCCCTGTATTCATCGCTGATGTAAAAGGGGCAATACTTAATTTTTAAAAAATTACAGGATAGTGTTACGAGCTTGAGTTTCGTGACAATAAAAATTGCCGATAGAATTACCTAAATTAACACTTTAATTTACTTTACACAAATTAAAGTTAAAAACACTAATAATTAAACACACTAATTCACTTAATTCCGCTCCGAAGCTTCGCTTGTGTCGCCGAGTTCAACTCTGCCCGAACGCATCTTGCAGCGCCTATTTATTTAAATTAGCAAAGAAACATCCCGAATATTCAGGTAAATGCGCGCAAAGGGACGAGTGTGCGAGTATAGACTTTCCAGAAACTTAGTTGTTCGGATGGCGCTGTCGGTTGAGAGATTTGTGATGTCATTCTCTGCAAAGCTCCCCTCGCTCTCGTTCCTGACACTAGATGGCGCTAGTGCGTCGATTCGAGCGCGTAACAATAGCAAGAAAACATTTATTAATCCCCGATTACCAGCTTTTTTCATCAGGAATATTTATCGTATTAATAGTTCTACATTACATCTAGTATCTTTTATTTCCTGATGAAAAAAAAAAACTAGAAATCAGGGGCAAATAAATGTTTTCTTGCTCTTTTGTAACTAAAAAAAGATGTTTTACCCTTTGCTGTGTCAGAAACGTATTATAAACTTACTTAACATAATTTTGTAATTTTTGCAGAACAGAATTTTCTATTCTTTAGATGAAGGGAATAGAGGTTTAAGAATGCAATCCTAAGCATATGTATTGAATATTTAAAGAAATGTTTTGAGAAACTATACTTTTATTTCTAGGCACAATCAGAATCCTATAAAATTAATCTCTTAACTAGGTGGTATGATTTCTTTTCCGTCTTGGAATCCATCTGGATAGGTGCCAACTTCTTAACTATTTCTGCCACCAAATTAGCATTGCCTCCACAAATTAAAAGAAAACAAATTTAGTCAAAGGCAAATAAATACACATTGTTGTGTCCCAGTCTGAAGGGTATAGAGTTAGAGTCAGTATAATCACATGTATGAGACATTCCATCTTAATCCACAGAGGTGACAATGCAGGTGTCCATTGAGTGCAGAAGCCACTTATTGTCAGATGGACTGTAAGTTCTTATGTCTACATATGACTAAAAAAATTTTTGAAAAAAAAATTTACTACTCCAAAACCCTTTCAGAAATTAGACGTAGCCTATAGTCACACTTTTGTTTCTTTAAAAAAAACTGACTACTATAAAACACTCTTAGGAATTAGATGTAGCCTATAGTCACACTTCTGTTTTTTTTGTTTTAAAAAAATTTACTACTCCAAAACACTTTCAGAAATTAGACATAGCCTATAATCACACTTCTGTTTCTTTTTTGTTTTATCAAGTGACTATCGTTTTATAAATAGTTAACATTATATGCACATTACTGCTTAGTGTTATTGATATTTTCCTTTAAAATTGTTTTTAAGTAAATTGTGAATGCAACCAAAGTATGTTGTAAGTCTAAAAGCAAATCAATCTACATGTATTTAATCTTTTAAATTATGGATAGACAATATTATGAATAGATCTCAAGTCAAACATTTTTCTTCAATCACTAGCTATTCCACTTGTCATTTATAAAAAGCTGAATTAAAAAAAAATTGTCTTTAAAATATGATAATGAATTGCCATAAAAAGTACATCATTCTTGAAATTTTATTATTACCCAAACTTACAAAACTTAACAATAGTGTACAAATATTGGTTATATTCTCCGTTTCTGTGTACTTATGTAGAGCACATTATTCCCTCTGATAAAGGCATCACCATACTTGTTCTTGAGCTGTCCATTAACATATTCTTCTGTTTGCTCCAGAGCAATGTTCATGTAACCATCTAGACAAGCAAGTACACCTGAAAATTACAGTTAATACAGTACTTTAAACCATTCCCCAAACATTGTTCTGCCATGGCCCGGTAATTTTCACACTGCCCCTTCGTAACCCACTAGACATGTGTCAATCATGCATGATTCGTTTGTTTGAGCTGGTATACTTAAAAGTATCGATGGTTCATTCATTTGTTTTTGAATGAACCAGTACAACCAGTCACAAACAATTGACGGTACCTTTTTAACCCGCAATTTGTTTGAATTGTGAATGAGCCGCAAACCAACCAAATCCCGAATGATCTGAATAAGCAGGCGAATCGAATTAACAATGCAGACTGCAGAGCATAGAGTAGAATAATATAATATACACAGAACACCATGATTCCTAGCAGAGAAACATGGAAACTGCAGAGTATCAGGAGTATTTATTATTTAAGTATTTTTTATTATAATATTGTTACCTAAATTAATAATCATTTTACATTTTATTATATTTATTTGTTAAATCTGTGAGTTAAAAATATCATTTCGTAGAGTTTACTAAAAGTAACACTTCAAAAGCTTTCATGATAAATGATTTATTTAATGATAATTTTCAACCATCTTATATAAGTATAAGTTAGGTAAAAGCTTAATTTCATAGCAAATAAATGTTACAATCCCCATTTTTAGACATGTAAAGTAAGATGAAATTGTGTATTGTTAGAAATGAAATTTAAGAATAAACAAATTTATTAATTATTTAAAATATATGATTACTTGAGGTTTTTGTGTTTATGCCATCTAGCCACGATTCTCCTTACCATCTAGAAAGTTAATAAGTTTTCGATTGATACTACATGCTTTATTACCTACAGCATGTAGTAAATGCGCTATTACAAATCTCAAATAGAAAATTTTCGGTTCCCAATGGATCTCACAAACACACAGAGTACTGGAGCCTGAAATGATCCATTTGAATGATCGATCTGAATGTACCAGTACGCGTGACAAAATGTACTAGAATGATTCAGTCACTAGAAATGAGTGATTTATACATGTCTATAACCCGCTTAATACTTTTAAAACCAAGCTGGTTCCATTATGTAAAATAATACACTTATATTAATAGTAAAATAAAGTGTTTTATTAATACTACATATTTTGGTATTGCCTATTTAGTCACTAAATTTTAATGCAAAGTATGCTAGAAGTAAAGTATGGAGCTGCTGCCCATTTTTCACTAAAGGATCCAAGTTCGCGGAAAATGACGTAAGTTTTATCCTAACACCACATTCCACTATTTATTTACACGGTTTCTATATTTATTTTTAAGGTACACTAGTAGTAGTAAGTATGCGGGAATGTTGCGACCCACTATTTTATTTTGATGGCCCGGTACCAGGTCGCAACTCGGCAAATGGGAAACGATGCACTAAACCATATTGTTATGGCCTATTTAAGTCAACTGTTGGACATAGGCTTCCCCCATAGTGTCCCATAAGAGAGATTTTTGCCATAGTTGCCACACTTTGCAAGTGGATTGGTAACATCAGTTTTTAAATTTTAGTCATTGTTAGGAAGACACTGCTGCCCATCCCCAGATCTGTTTCCCTGTAATTTTTTTTAACTCCTCTGTCACCACTTACGATACCAACAGGATGATATGGGGTAGTGGATATTCTTAAGCTGCCACTGCACGGTACATAAAAAAAATGGAATATAACAAAACCAAATAAAGAGATTATACTTAATGGGGCCTATATTTGCATGTATTAGCTAGTTTTAATGCCCTTAATAGTGTCTTACAATCGGAAGGTTTTAATGAACATGGGAGAGATGATTATGAAATTATTGATGGGATGTTTACCCAGGGCAAGTTATCATCTGCCAAAATAATGCCTGGGCTCCATACTTTCATCAAATAAAAACAATTCCGGCCAGTTACAGGTTAGAAAATAATGTGCTTGTTTTACTATTTTAGCTTCTTAAAACTATGTTTTTTTTATTTTGTGCCTTCTAATTAGTAATGAAAAAAATACAAGACAATCTGTATACCTCTGTAATCAACGCCGCTATTTAATTTGACTACCACTGGCCTGCCGTGAATTTGCTGTATGAACGACGATAAGGCTTCCTTGCGGCTCATTGTAAGTTTGAAATTTATTGGCAGGCTAATAAATAAGTTAAACTAGTATGTAATAAAAATGTTTTTCACGATACAAAATTCTAAAAAAACCAATTAACCATATCCAAATTCAAAAGTATAGAAAACTTTTAACTTTGTTGTTATTTCGATACGTACGCCCATAGAGTAGAGTAATATATTATGTTCACAGAACACTATTACTCCTATCGGAGATTATGTTTATGTTTTGGGTATGTTCCGAAATACAACGCAGTGTACTGTCCAATGCAAATGACGTCATGAATCGACGCTATACTGGTGATTCGTTCCAAAACATTGGACAGTATATGACGTCATACTTTTGCGCCATTTGGAAAAGTGTTGGCGATTATTTTGTCATTTTGTGCTCCAAAAATCATTATATCCTCCTAATCGATATACCATCAATTATTCTATAATTTTTTGTATTTGAATAAATAGAAACAAAATCCTGGCATGCTTCATACGGCAAACACACAATTAAAAATTGTTTTATTATGGCCGGATATCCGACACAATATGGCGGCGGCACGCTAGTACAATAAAGTGTCAAATGATGACATCATGCGTCATTTGCATTGGACAGTAGAGTGCGCGCAAGATAACTCTGCGCGCGGCCAAAATTGGAACTAATCGTGTGCCGCCATCTTACTGTTTATTGCAAGTGTCTAAACAGAGTGGTAGGTGTCCTGTTTTTATTCTTTTTTGCAGTAATTACATACATAACATACATAAACACTCACGCCTGTCACCCAGAGGGGTAGGCAGAGACTACGGACTTCCATTTGGCACGATCCTGACATACCTCTTTCGCCTCCTTTACATCCATATATCTACGCATACATGCTCGTCGGTTAAGGGTACTTCTAACGTGGCCCATTTTCAAAATATCGCCAATTTGGTCGATAAACTTTTTTCTAGGGCGTCCCTTTCCGACTCGGCCATTCACATCTGCCATATAAATTTGCTTTGTCACTCTTTCCTCATTCATTCTTTCTACGTGACCAAACCACCGAAGCATTCCTTTCTTAATCTTGGTCACAACATCATCTTGCATACCACATTTATCTCTTATCACGCAATTTCTCACCCTGTCATTCAGATTAAACCCTAGCATATTCCTTAAAGACCGCATTTCTACAGCATTTATTCTACTTTCGTGCTTCTTCTGCCACACCCAGCTTTCACTACCATACATTAAAGTAGGGACTAACACAGCATTATGAATTACCATACGTGCCTGTTTTGACACATTCTGGTTCTTCATAATAGAGTGTAGTGCCCCATTCACTCTATTCCCTGCATTTACTCGTCGTTCTATTTCCCTATCATATCTACCATCCCTGCTAAATACACATCCCAAATACACAAACTCATCCACTTGCTCAATTAACTCTCCTTCTATTCTTATTTCACATACCGTTTTGCTTTCTTCTCTTTCAAAAACCATCACTTTCGTCTTACTTGCGTTCACTTTCATTCCCCTTTCTTTCAATTCCCAGTTCATTAATGTAACCATCATTTGCAACTCTGCCGCCGATGACGCAAGTATGACTTGATCATCGGCATACAAAAGGCATTTGACGGTTAACTCGCCCATTCTTAACCCACATTCTTCATCTTTCAAAGTTTGCAAACACCGGTCCATAAATAGGTTGAACAGCCAAGGGGAAGCTACACAGCCCTGTCTGACACCTTTTTGGATGCCAAACCAGTCCGAGTAGACCCCATTGATCCTGACACAAGCACTAGAGTCCCTATAAAGAGACCTTAATGCCCGTATCAAACCAGCGCTCAACCCATATGAGTTCAGTGTTTGCCATAACACATTCCTGTCCACTCTGTCATAAGCCTTTTCCAAGTCCATGAACGCACAAAAAACTTTCTGGTTTTTGGCCAAAAACTTCTCCGCAATCATGCGCATGGAAAAGACTTGATCTGTACACCCCATTCCCTTTCTAAAACCCGCTTGCACATCCCAAATTTTTCCATCAGTTTCTTTCATAACTCTTTCAATTAACACCTTAGCATACAGTTTACCCACAATACTAAGCAAGCTGATACCGCGGTAGTTTTTGCAGTCCTGCTGTGACCCTTTTCCTTTATATATTGGTACTATAACTGCTTTACACCAGTCATCCGGTACCCGTTTTAATTCCCAACATAAATTAAACAAGGTGTACAGCAGGCCTGCCACCACTCCCTCTCCAGCCCTTAGCATCTCGAGTGATACTCTATCATATCCAGCTGCCTTACCTGCTTTCATGCTTTTCATTGCTTTCATTATTTCATCTACACTTATCTCCATACCCCTTTCCACTTCTTTCGGAATTTCTAGTTCATTTAATTCATACGACTCTTCACTCATAAACACGCTTTCAAAGTATTCCTTCCATCTGTTTAAATTCGAAACTTCATCATTCAGAATACATCCATTCTCGTCTCTTATAGCATTTATTATAGGCTGTTTTGTATTTCCCCTGGCAGTTCTTACGAGTTTCCAGAACATTTTTATGTTAGCCTGGAAATTATCAGATATCCTTCTATCATTATTATCCGTTCTTTCTTTCTTTTTCCTTTCAACAACTTCTTTTACTCTCTTATTTAGACGTCTAAATTCTGCCTTTTTTCTTTCAATCTCATCATTCATACCAGAAGAATTACCAGCTTTGGTTGCTAGTAAATCTAACCATGCTTTCTTCTTTGATTCAACTTCCACCCGTACCTCATCATCCCACCATAACGTATTACTTTTCCTTTCATTTGTTCTCTTACTTACACCACATACTTCGGTGGCGGTATCCACCAAACCTTTCTTAATATTATCCCACACAGTATTCAAGTCTAAATCATTCATACACAACTCATTCAAACATCTAATATTTTCTCTCAGTCTACATTTATACTTCTCTATCACATCTTCATCTTGTAACTTCTCTATTCTTATACGCTGTAACGCAGTGGTAGATACAGATGTCCGATGCCGCCAACGCTTGAAAAGACCATTAATTCGACATAAGACCAAGTAATGATCCGTCCCTACGTTGGACCCCCGGTAAACCCTTGTATCTACGACTGCGCTCCTCATTCTTTCATCCACAAGTACAAAATCTATCATGCTTCTATCATCACCTCTTTCCCATGTATACATGTGAATCTTCTTATGACGAAAACAAGTATTCGTCACAAAAAGATTCTTTTCCGCACATACGGTGAGGAGGTCTTCACCATTCTCATTTATACTTTCATCACCAAACGTTCCCAATATCCTTTCATAACCAGACCTCTTCACCCCAACCCTTCCATTAAAGTCTCCTAACATAATAATATTTTCATTTTCCTTACATTTTGTCAACACCATCCTTACCACGTCCCAAAACTGCTCTCGGATGTAAGTGGGCTTAGACATGTCTGGGGCGTATACCCCTAGTAGGAACATCTTCTTTAAGCCCACTTTCATTCGTATCCATAGCAGTCTCGGGCTTACACATTCATACTCTTTCACACATCGTCCCATTCTTTCTGAAAGGATGAAACCGACTCCCTGGCATGCCCGTTCGGTCTCGCCCACACCAGACCAATACGCGGTATACGTGCCATGTGCAGTGGCATCCTTTCCCTTTCGTTTCGTCTCATTCACACATAACACATCTATTCCTCTGTCATTCATCATTTCGCATACTTCATCCATCTTATCATTCATTCCTCCACATACATTCAGCGTAGCCAGACGGGTTTCCGCAATCCACTTTTCGCCCCTTATTCGCCCTTTATTTTAGGTGTTTCTGAACGCACCGTCACCCAGATAAGTCAAGAGGGTAATATAGCAGAAGCTTCATCTTCTAAAATTGTGACGCCGGGAAAAACTAGGAACCGAAGGAAAAAAAATTATGATTTAGACGATTTCGATATGTGTGCTATAAGGCATTTAATTCAATCATTTTACGTCGTGAAGAAGGAGATTCCTACCATAAATAAACTTTGGTTGGAATTGAAAACTGATATTGGTTTTAAATATGGCAGAACATCGTTGAGGAGTATTTTAAAGACTATGGGCTACAAATACAAAAGGTGCCAGTCTAAACGAAAAGTATTGGTAGAACGCAGTGATATTGCAGCTTGGAGAGCAAAATATATTCTGAGGTTGCGCAAGATTCGTCAGGAAGAAAATCGACCGGTAATTTATGTTGACGAAACGTATATACATGCTTCATACCACCTTCAAAAATGTTGGCAATCGAAGGAACAGCCTGGTATTCTTGCTTCTGATAGCGTCGGTGCAGGATGGATAATAGCCCATGGTGGAGGTAAAACTGGGTTTGTTGAAAACGGACTGCTGCTGTTCAGGTCTAACTCCAAATCGAATGACTATCATGACGATATGAATTCAGCTAACTTCATGCGGTGGATGAAAGAAAAAATTGTGCCGAATCTTCCAACGAATTGCATTGTAGTGATGGATAATGCATCATACCACTGCACACAGATCAACAAGGCGCCTACAATTGGCAATACAGAAGCAGAGCTCCAAGGATGGCTTACGAGAAATGGTATTACATTTGAAGACTGTTGGACAAAAGCGCAATTATACGAATTAATTAAAAAATACAAAGGAGACCCACAGTACGAAATAGATCAAATGCTAAATGAATATGGACATGAGGTTCTCCGTTTGCCGCCTTACCACTGCGATTTAAATCCCATAGAAAAAATTTGGGCAATAGTAAAGAGACGCATTGCAGAGAAAAATATCACTCAAGCTCCTAGCGAAATAGCTGCTATTACTGAGGCGGCGTTTAGAACAGTAACGACAGAAGAATGGTTCAACGTATGCCAACATGTAGAAAAAATAGAAGATAAATATTTCCAATCAGATAGGCTGATGGATATGGAAATGGATGAATTTGTAATTAATGTTACAGGTGACACATCCGAGTCATCTGATGAAGGCTCTAGCATGGATTCTGATGAAGATATGCGAATGGAAGGCGTTGATCCACTGCAGGACCATTGTTACACCAAATTTATAAATAATAATAGGTTTTCAATAAAAGATTTACAAGGTTTCCTTGGACTTTTTATTTCGTTCTTTATAATAAATATTATAATGCTATTTCAGTTGTTTCAAAATACCTTTTTAGAAAAATTTATTATAGACAAAATATCAGTAGTCATTAAATCTTAGTATTAGTCCTTTTTATACACGCATATAATAGGTACCTGTAATTGTGTAAAAAAAATTGTAGTGGCGTAGTTAAACTTGTGTAGTGAGGTATCAAACTTATGAAAGTTAGAATCAAGAAATATATTTATTACGCGGATCTTAAACAATAAATATGGGTCTTATGTATCTTAAACAGTAAATTATTAGGTCTTTGTAAGTTTAGGCTGAACATTACAGTTTTTTTAATTGAGATTTGGTAATCAATTAGGTAATTTATGTAATTTGATATAATTATACAATTCCAGTAATAAGATTAAACGAAGGAAAAAATATTAGTTAAGCTGGCAACATTAAGCACGCCATCAGTCGCGCGCAGAGTTATCTTGCGCGCACTCTTCACTGCGTTGTTTTTTTTTATTTTTTTTTATTTTTTGCGCCCGAAGCAAATATGGGCAACCCTCCGGAAAGCGGGGGAGGGAGGCGGTGAATGCTCATAGCATACCACGCAGCCGGCTGCGTGGTTATGTGGAGACTTTTACCCACTAAACACCGCCTTTTAGGAAATGGCTTAACGATCTGACTAGAGATCTCTAAGCCGTATACGAACGCGACCCTCCTTGGCAGAAAGGAGGGCGCAAGCGGCGAAAAGCCGCTTAGATGAGTGCCTAACTAAGGCAGATTAATGGATGTGTTATGGAGGCTCGGCCTGAGCCGCCAGGAGGCAGTTCAGGTCAGCCGAAAGCTTGTTGGGGGGAGGGGGTCCGAGAGAGAGTTTCTCGGTCTGCGCACACTATAGCGAGTGTGAATAGGGGCTGCATAGGCAGCTGTCTCACGAATGAGATGATTTGGGTGGGACTCTGAGGCTTTGAAAAATCTCTCAGAGAGTGATTTAAGAAACTGTTGGATTGTTGGGAGCTCTAAGTCTCGATGTAGGTCGGGATTACGGACATAATAGGGCGAGTTAGTAGCCCTACGACAGAACAGATTTTGGACTATTTGAAGTTCATTTATAGCTTTGGGCTTAGCATGTGCAAAAATGGGGGCCGCGTAGGTCATGACAGGTCGTATGCAGACCTTATATAGGGTTCGCTTGTTGCGGAGGGACATTTTACTGTGTCTGCCCAACATGCTGTTGAGCCTACCCATGTAAAAACGTGCGGTGCGAGTAACCTTCTTGATATGGGGCTCGAAAGTGAGCCTTGCATCAAGGGTGACGCCTAGGTTTTTGGCTTTAGTTTGCCATGGGACAGGGGTTCCTAACATCCTGATTGGCGGAGTGGTGGTGAGACGACGTCGTTTATATTCGAAGCAAACGGCGGAGCTTTTCTCCGGGTTTACGTCGATACGCCATTTTTGGAACCAAGCTCCTAAGTCGCTTACTGACTTTTGAATCTTGTTCCGAATCTGTGGTAGTGAGTTGCCTTTGGAGTAAAGGGCTGTGTCATCTGCAAAGAGGGCTAGTTTGACACCATTCGACGGGATAGGGATGTCGTTGGTGAATAGTATGTATAGGAGGGGAGCAAGCACAGAGCCTTGAGGGACACCGGCTTTTATTTGACGGGTAGAGGATAGCGTGCCTTCGTGTCTAAAACGAAAGGTACGATCCTTCAGATAGGAGGCTACAAGGCGAACGAGACGATCTGGGAGGCCTAAGTCGTACAGTTTGTAGATAAGGCCCTCGTGCCAGACTCTGTCGAATGCCTTGGCAATGTCAAAGAAGACCGCGATGGTTTTTTGACGGCGAGGGTAAAAACCGCTGAGGATGTATTCCACTATGCGGTGAACTTGTTGGGGGCACGAGTGTTTGGCTCGAAACCCGAATTGTTGTGGGATGACAAGAGGGTCGCCGTCTGTGGGAAACAAATGGCGCCTCAAGCGCACGAGAATGACTCGTTCGAAAAGTTTGCTCATGGCCTTGCGTTGTATTTCGGAACATACCCTTTATATACGATACGTCAATGTTACGGTAAGATACACCCATAGACTACTGTATACGCTAATTAATTCAGGCAAAGGTCTGAGACCGTACATCCTTATCCTATTATATATTAGTGATCATTATCTGATTGATATTTGGTTAACAAAACTCTTTAAAATAAGGGTTTAGGGAGATTTCGACGACAGCGGATATTTGATGATGATAATATCTCAAGGTCTTTAAGTGGATACAAATACCTGAGATTTATATCATCAAAGCATTTGTTGAATCGTCTCTATTAAAAGTTCACATTAGCAGACGTTCAAAACAAATAATCACACCACTTTAAGGTGTCAAAATCCACTTCAATCCATTATTTAAACGAAAAACAGGAGCAGCTATACACCGACGGTCAAGTTCCTGCCAAAACTTGTTTGCACTTTATTTTGGTATTCCGGGATTGTATTGCAAACATTGAGTTATATGTACTACGTACGAGAGAAGCTATTCCAAACAAAAAATGTGCACTACTACCGTGTATTCGCACATGCGCGGGAAGTAGCAGAGTCGCGCATGCGCAATTGATATAAACGCGCGAAAATTGTCAATATAAATAATTGTTTATTTATATTGTATTGTTAATCGAGTACATTTTTTTAAATTGTTTAAAATTTAATACAAAATTATTTTTAGCGCCGCTCCGCACTGCATGAATATCGAAGCCACAATAATAGGTGTACGAATTGCAGTTTGCAGTACGATTCAGTTGAACATAGTGAGTGTTCGGAATGCCATATCTAGTGCGTTATACATACATATCGATGATTGCAATAGATATAAGTTCTTATATACATGATATGGAGGGTAAAGGTAAGGAGGACCCACAAACTGATAAGAAGGGAGGACCACCTTTATGTATGAAAGAGTGTCCGTCAAGAAGCGGCAAATTTTAAAGATAGCGCCAAAAATCATTTAACAAGATTATTATAAAAGTGAAAAATTGTTAATTGAAAAAATTATAATTCATATTAATTTATTTTACATACTGTTGGTTGGAAAAAAGGCGGGTGGGACATATAGTTTTATCTTTTTTTTATTTTACCCACTTGGACAACTTTTCATTGTATAAACTTTTCCCATTATTGTACAAGTATTTTTCAAGCTTTACAATAATAAAGACAATAAAATAACAAAAAAGTATTATCAAAAGCGTACAAAATGAAATTAGGTTCCCCGTTATCTTAGCACCTTCGTAGGTTATATTTACTAAATTACTTTGAACTAGGTAAATAGTTGACGTTTTCTAAACTGCAACATATTCTCAACTACAGTATTCACAAGAGACATTACATTTTTCAACTCAGCACATGATTAGTATCGTTTAATTTTATTTCTTCACGATTATTATCATTTTAACATTAAAAAAACTTAATAATCACCAAATTTATTTATATATAAATTTACCACTTACAACTGTCATCACAGGTATATTTACCTAATACAATATTGTAGTTACAAACTTAGAAACTGGAACAAACATAATATAGGTATATTAAGCACAATTAAGGAAACACAGAGTACAAATCGGTCTGTTGTAAGAGCACGTAAGTGCACGCAGCGCGCACATAGCAAGTTGGTGCGCGCTTGCGGCACCGACAACACGTCGTCCTATGTACTCATCCACAGTGTGTAGTTTAGCTAAGCTGTGTAGCTTAACTATTTGTAGAATACCTAGGTTATGTATGTAACATGTGCCACGGATCGCTCTTAGTAAGTAGCGCGAGCGACTTCCCTTCGTGTTTCTAGTTTGTAATAGCCTATCATGCCTACTATTAATAGAGTAGTGGATAACTCGGGTACACATCATATTGTTTTAAATAACACAATATGGTGTGTAGCATAAATCTCACAATTTTGTCCTGAATACGTTCAAGCATTAATTTATATTTGGCTTCATGTGGTGACCAAACGACAGCATTGGATTCTAAATGACTTCTTACAAGTGCCTCGTATAATGCTTTCAGAGCAGCGATGTTGGTGAATCGGTTCACCAGTCGTAAGACCATCCCTAAGTTGCGGTATTTTTTTTTACAAACATTAGTAATGTGTTTTCGAAATTGTATATCGATAGTGAATCGCACGCCTAAATCATTAACCTCACAAACACGCTGCAGAGGTGTTCCATCTATGTAATATTAATGATGACTCGGGTTATTAGCACGTCTGAACGATAGAATAGAACATTTCGCCACGTTGAAATATAATTTATTTTCCAAACTCCACTCTGCTGTACTACGTCATGATCCGCCCTCTGCTTTATTTTAATAATTAATTTCAGATCATCAGCAAATAACAAGGGTGTCTTATTGACTATTTCAGGCAAATCGTTGATTGTCAAAATGAAGAGAAGAGACCCTAAGTTACTACGTTGACTGACACCTGATCTTGTAAAGAAGGGTTCGGAAAGCCGTCCGCTGCAGTCAACAGACTGACATCGGTCTCGTAAATAACAGGCGAAAAATGATAATGTGTGCCGTGTGCAGCCTACGCTATCCAACTTCGCTAGAAAGACGTCATTGTCTACTGTGTCAAAGGCCTTTCTAAAATCAACATCCACTGGTTGACCACCATCCACCGTTGGTACTATGTGTGTCATAAGCTCCAGCAAGTTCCCCGTTGCCCCCGCCCGGAAGCCGTGCTGTGCGTCGAACAGACCACTTATTTGTTGGTACAGATTACTGTGAATGGCCGACACAAAAACTTTAGCTGAGGTGCATAATACCGCCACGGGTCTATAATCACTGGGTGCTGAACTTCCGCTAACTTTCGGCACGGGTACTATCCGAGTGAGTTTCCAACGATGAGGAAACTTTGCAGCCTTTATATAAACATTGAATATATGTAGCAACGGCTCTATTAACACTGCACGACAATCCCTGAAAATAAACGCCGGAATACCATCGGGTCTCACCTAAGACTTAGGCGGTAAACGCGTAAGTGCGCGCCGCACGTCAGGGGGGCGTAAGCACGCGCCCGGTGTGGCGCCCGTCGCTGCGCCCGCGCTTGGCGGGCTGCTTCTGATTGTAAACCGACTGGAAGAACCAAGCGAACTCATTGGCACATTCTTGTTCTGATAGTACCCGTCCGTCATTGGTTAACATCCGATGATTCGATTCGCCTTTCCGAGATCTTATGTACCCCCAAAACGCTCGCGGATCCTTTGCCAATTGTCCCTGCACGGGGTCGCGGTAGGTTTCAGGTTTGGCCAGGCAATTCATAAATCGTTTAACGCCAGAACAATGCTCCCGAATTGTGGAAATTTACTTTGAAAAAAAAACCTGTTCACGAAGTTCCTAAAGCACTTCGTCCATTTTATGGTCAACATAATCGGCCTAATGAGTAAGCAATTCGTGCAGTTATTGATCGAATTGCTTACTCATTCAAAGACAAAAAAAATGTGCGTACCGAAGAGAACATTGCTGCTGCAGCGCGAATTATTGAAGAAGACGTTCGACGAAGTCTTCGTCCGTCAACTACTTGGATATGTTATGTAAGGATCTTGGCATACGTGCCTATATAATAGAGCTCGTGCAAGTATTAAAGCCAAATGACCATCGTTTACGTTCTTATTTTTGCTGCTTGGGCTAATTTGAAACTGGCCGAAGATGTTGCATTTTTATCGAAGAATCGTGTTGATGTGATATGAGTGATGAAGCTCATTTCTGGTTAAATGGCTTCGTGAATAAGCAAAATTGCCATATATGGAACGAAGAAAATCCTAATGCTATTAAAGAATCACCATTACATCCATTAAAATTGACTGTTGGGTCAGTTTACGCGCTGGCGGTATCATCAGTCCTTATTTCTTTCGAAATGGGGAAGGAGCTGCTGTTACGGTGAATGGCGAGCTCTATCGAGCTATGTTGACTGATTTTTTGTTTCCAAAATATAATTAACTAAACATCGACGACATTTGGTTCCAACAAGACGGCGCAACTTGCCATACAGCGCGCTTTCCAGAAGTGGTCCTCTTAACTGGCCCCCACGTTCGTACTACTTTATACCTCTCGATTACTTTTTATGGGACTATGTTAAGTCATTAGTTAATGCCGACAAACAAGCAACTCTTAAAGCATAGGAAGGCAATATTCAAGCCACCATTGATGCCATATAATCAGATTTATTAGAAAAAGTAGTGAAAAATTGTACTGATTTAATGTACTATACAGTACGTATACCTAACCTGTATAACTCGTAACTGCGGCTGACATATGCCGGAAATCATATTTAAAAAGTAAATACCATGAAATTATCTACAAGATTATAATAACACACAATTTTGTACCTTAAATTAATGAGAGTGGATTTCTGTACCATCTTAAATAGGTATTTTATAGGAAAATGCATTGCAAAGCAGGTGGACTAGCAATCAAAGTTCATACACCTTAGATTTATAAATAAAATTATACAGCCATCTTTTGGAAGCCATGGGATCTACCTGCTATTTTCCATAGTCATTTCTTACGACAATCAAGGTTTGTATTTGTGTGATGGATTTGTATATATGTACCGGCACGAAAGTCTAGCGGAGACTTGCTACTGCTACTGGCGTACGGCTACGGCTATTGGCGTGCAGCACGTTTCGTTCAGCGCTAGAGTTACGTGCCGCGATTTGTACATCTTCATCAGATGATCAAACAAAATTCAAAATTGAGTAAAATAAACAACAAATCCTTATAATAAATATATTTAACTTAAAGCTATTTTAAAGCTAAACTTTCACTAATATGAATCTTGCAATATGATTTTTATGATCTTTCCTTAGGCTCCAATGTAGTCCAAATAAAACCATTATAATCATTGAGTTCTGTGTCCGTTAAGGGGTAAGGAGTGTTGCTAGCCTTGTAGTAGTCTGAAGGAGCATGCATTACAAACTCCATGTAATCTAATTTACGTGGCAACTCTTCTTCTGGACCTAGATAAACACAAAAAATATTTAAGAATAATTATCGATAAATATCAATGACTTCGACTGAGATTGAAGTCTGGTCCTGCAACTAAATAGTCAGGCACACTGAATATTCCATTGCATGGTTATTAATATAATATTACAATCAAACTACTAGTGAGAGCTGTGAAAGCTCAGATGGTTAGAGCTCTCTGTAAATTTCACAGTATGCAAGCAAACCGGGTTCGTACCCCGCCAGCACCGATGAAATTGTTAATTGCAATTTTAAGTGCTGATTTATCACGTGCTTGAAAATATCGTGAAGAAACCTGCATGTCTGAGAAATAAGAAAAAAATTCATAGACATGTGAAGTTTGGGACACACAAATTGGGGCAGCGCGGTGAGCACTTCCATGCCCTATTACCCTGTCAGAAATGAGGGGAGCCCTGTACCCAGCAGTGGGACAGATATAGGCTGCCTCTTTAATTCTTTTTTATTTTTTATTACTTCCCGTTCTGACAACCCTAGCAATTTATTGTTTATGTCGGCTTTTCCAACAACAGCAATAATAATTTCTTTATTTGCGTAAAACATGGTGTTTGTAGGTGGTACAGTAAAATAAGTTCACATGTTTTGCTTATAATTATAATAATAATATTCCACAACCATCACACAACGCCATCTAGTCCCAAGCTAAGCAGAGCTTGTGTTATGGGTACTAGACAACTGATAAACATACTTATATATTTCTAAATACATAAATATTATAGATAAATTACGCCCAGACACAGAACAAATGATCGTGCTCATCACACAAACATTTGTCCTGGGTGGTAATCGAACCCACGACCTCCGGCATAGCAGTCAGGGTCACTAACTACTAGACCAACAGGCCTGTCACTTGAATTTTTGCAATTTTTGAATAAATGAATTAGCATGCAAATTTAAGTTTGTGTACATACATTCCGGGTAACATTTATTTCAAAAGGGTACACAATAATTATTAAAGCCTTATGTCAATAAATTCTGCAATGTCATACACTTTAAGTTCAATAAGCTACTTATAGAGTCTCGATTTGAATAAATTCATTTTGAGGTTTTTGATGTCATTGGGGATCTTATTATCTTATATACACCTTAACAGACATTGCTAAACAATTTTTTCTGAATTTAGCAGATCTTGGAATGACACTTAACACTAAGCTATACAGATCTCTTTTCCATCGAGAGTTTATATTTTTGGCTTTCTGGAAGATGTATGTTCTTATTAGGCTGTGATAATGTTATACTAGATGAGTATAGAAAAAAAATAGTTATAAAAAGCAAACAATAAAGTTTAGTAATGTAAATACCAATAATGTAAGTGGCAGGATCAAATCCTTGTTCTGGAGGTGGGCTTGCTTTAGTTGGAAGCAACCATGTGACAACTGCACTCTTCTCACAATACTGATCCGTGAGGAAACCTCGGATCTGTGCATAGTATGTACCCCCTTCTACATCTATCATTGAAACTATGTCTCCAACTTGCATGTAACTACCCTGAAAAATTAAAGATTTGTGGAATGCAATCAAAATGTTTAGGAGAATTAATTTTATCCTATTGATTTCTTAAGAGACTACTGTAATAAATGCCAGAAGAAAAAACTTAGAAACACTTTTATGGGACAGATCATTAACATACAAAATTATATACTTAAAATTAAGTAAATATAAAACTTATAACTTAAAAATAAGTAAATATAAAAAAATCACTTTGTACATCTAAGGCATACCAAAAAAGGTGATCACTCAGCATGAGTAATTATCAAAAATGACTAAAAAATAATTGGAGAATACTGCCATGGGAATAAATAATGTAGTATATACTTTTTATGACGAAAAAGAAGTCAACCATTCTTTACTCAGAACTGTATGCACTAAATTGGAGGAATGGCCACAGAAAGATCCACTTGAACTTTGAAAAATGAATTAGAATATTCAACCATAGAGAACCTAAGGCCACCAATACACCAATATATAAAATATTAAGTGGCAAATACAATAAATACTTGATTAAAACTACTTTTACGGATTTTATCGCGTTTATTTTTACTTTTTATTTTTTAATTCCCGACGTTTCAGGCGCTTTCCAGCACCCATGGTCACGGGGGACTGAGATGACTGAAGTCCCGATCTCATTGTTAAACCCGGAGTACCTTCAGCTTTTTTAATTATTGTTTATGGTAAAAAAGCTGAAGGTACTCCGGGTTTAACAATGAGATCGGGACGTCAGTCATCTCAGTCCCCCGTGACCATGGGTGCTGGAAAGCGCCTGAAACGTCGGGAATTAAAAATAAAAAGTAAAAATAAACGCGATAAAATCCGTAAAAGTAGTTTTAATCATGTGTAGTGTTCGCGTAAATATAAGAAATCATTACAATAAATACTTACTTAATTTTATTAAGGATTTAACGGCTCACGGCCAGATAGTAAATTTATATCAGGTGAAGAAAATAGAGGCATTTAGGTATATTTTAAATTTTACTGCCTCATCGGTCTAGTGGTCATAAATGCAATTCTTGATCATGAGGTCCTGGGTTTGAATTCCGAGTCGGGCTAAAATCAGTTATTGGGTTTTCTGTCGAGAAATTCTTAATAGCAGCCCGGAGTCGGGAAGTTGGCAGTATTTCAGCCCGTGCCTTGGAAAGTACTTAAAGCCATTGCTCCCATGCCTGATAACTCTCTGGTCGTGTCAGATTACCGTCCTATCGGACTATAAGAATGACAGAATAGAGAGTGCACCTATGCTTGCACATAAACTTAGGCACTATAATCCTGTTCTGCACAGATGGCCTTTGAGATGGGCTGCTGTGGAGGGCATTATTAGTTTTAATGTAAGGAACATTGCATCCTCCACATTTAATGTACAAACAATGATGATAAGAACAGTTGTAATCAATTATTAATTATTTTTAAATACTACAATAATATTAATAAGTTTTAAAATACATTAGTCTTGGGATGTAAGCAGTAATTAAAACACATTGTCATATATAAACAAAAGGTAAAGCCTATATACGTTCCACTGGCACAGGCCTCCTCTCATGTCTCAAGAGGGTTTTAAAGCAAGGAAATGTCTGCTGCACTGCTCCAATGTGTGTTGGCGAAATTCACATGTTATCGAAATATTTTTGCTCGTATTTCTCAAACATGCAGGTTTCCTCACGATGTTTCCATTCACATATATGGTATATAGTTTTAGTATATTTATTTAGCACATTAGATTATAAATATAACTCTCTTATAGACAAATTATTATAGTAAATAATTATAAGAGCGTCCTCTACATTAACCAGGAGACAACTTTTTAATGACGAGCATCTCTGTTATTATAGAATTAATTTGCTATACGCAAATTACCGGTCAATTATTACGAATTCTACATTGACATTCATGTTCAAGGAATGTACATATTGTCTTTATTATTATTGTTTTATATGAATAAAAACTTAAGTTTCATATATTAAGTAATTATGAATCAAAGGCCATACTGAAGAAAAAAATTAAAGTTATTACAACTCCCTTCAATACTTTGTCTAATATATCTATACTCTAATATGGGATAATATTTAAACTGAACATTAATTAGATGAAAATAAGTGAAATGCTAATTTATTCCATCATTCATTTACTAGGAAGTATCTGAGTCCATGGTTGAATAAAGGGATTTGCCATAAACTGACTGATAGTGAGATAATTGCCATGGAAGATGAATGAAGAAAGATAATGCTGTCATCTCCTGTTTTATTTCCCTCGGGATAGCCATGGGGTAATATGGGCTAATAGATTCTCTTATTACTTTATAATTAATTAAATGATTTTTATTATAGCTCTTACAAAGTTAGTTAATTGTGTCCTTACCTTATAAAATATTGAGTCACTAGTCACAACAGTGGCTGTAGCAGTAGGAGCTTTAAGAGGCTGACGCTTAAAAATACTCCGACGACCTCTACCACGCGGTGCGGGAGGTTTAGACGGCGCAGGAGCTGGAGTTTTGGGCTTGTAGCGAGTGGCTCTAGTACTTTTTCGTGTCCCTTTTCCAGTGGCTTTTGCAGGGGTAGATTCAATTTCATTTTTTCCGTTTTTCGTTTCTATGTCCTCTTTATCATCCTTCTTATCGTCAGTTTCAGATTTTACAGACGAAATATCGAGTTTTGCTTCTTTATTTGCGTTATTTGCTAAATGACATTCATTGCATATTTCCCCGTTTTCTGCGCTTCGCCAGAGTAAAGAGTCATTGGTACCACATTGTACACAAGTTGGTTTAGGCATTTCAGTAGCTATTCATTTAAAATTTATTTAATGCATATAATAATAATTCAAAATATATAATCGCATCAAATTGCACACTGTCAATATCAAATTATCAACCATAGATAAATAAATATGTAGCAAGCTATTATCAACACACCACAGCAAAACATACACCACAGACTATTTTTTATTTATTTAACTGCCTTTACGGCTCTGTGTTCTAGGCCTTCTGAGCCTATCATTTCTTTCGGGATCTTGATTTTTATAAATTTTTCTTCACAATATGCTGATGCGCCACATTGTGAAGTTTTTGGGATATTTTGACGACAGCTCAACCCAGCGGATAGTTGATGACGATAATCCACAGACTCCGTGCGATAATCACTCAAGTTCATAAAGCGCCTAAGCGATCAAAATAACTTGAGGTTTATATCAACATCGACGCACTTGTTTCATCGTTTTCTCTAATAGTTTACACGCGACGACACTTAATTCACAAAATCGCATCACTTTTACGAATCAAAATCTACTTCAAACCATTATTTAAGCGATAAAACAGGAGCTACAATCCGTTGACGGCCACGAAAAAATAATTTGGAACCTTACTTCACTTTGACGTTTAATATCTGATTTTGTTCTTAATATAAGTATGCTCATAGACGTATATAAATGGTATTTATATAAGTCAGTGATTATGCCATTATTATGTATAGTATCGTTGTATCCTCTAGTAGTCTGTGTTCTTAAAATTTATTTCCATACACAATGGGTCTGACCACCCAATTTTGTTAAGGATATCAAATAATTGTATAAAAAAATTACGAATTTAACGGTATTTTTATTATTTTCTACTTATAAAAATGACTAAAATATTGATGAGTAAAGTGGTGTTTTACGGTACCGGCGACCGTTTTGCTTCGTACCTCGATATGACGTCACAATTCAACACGCTCGCTCAGTCGGTCGCCTTCTCACCAATCCACTACCTGTTTCGTTTCGAAGCGCGTGTGGTCAAAAAGTACTGATTTACACCTCTGTGTACAAATTCAAGTTAAAATACATCTGAGAAGCTGTTTTTAATGTCCCAAAAAAGGATGAAATAAGAAAAAAAATGGTTGAAGGCCTGAAGAAGAGCAGATGAGAGAAAAATGAACATGGGCCATGCCGCGAGCCGAAATCTAGTCGAGCAGTGTTGTTGGTCTAATATTACTCATGTGGCACAAAAACTCGACAAAAAAACTCGAAAAAATTTCTGTTATATCACGCTGCTTATGGAACACGATCAAACTTAGGAAGAGAAGTCCTATAATATTAGAAGTATTTATGCAAAATTTCATCTATATGAGTTTAGTATTACACGCATGAATGCTTGCGGCCACTGCATTTTTAAAACACAGTAGGTACTGACTACCAACGTAATACCGCAATCAGTTTATTCAAAATTAAGTCGAAGTAAAACTAGGACCAATGTTTGCAACCACTGACGAACTACGTAACCAACAAAATTTCTTCACGTGTCACTAGTTACTAATTAATCTCGCCCGAACCGGTTCCCGCCTTATCTTGGTCGGGGGCTTAGTAGCCTTGGCTTGGTCACCCGCGGTGAACTAAGAGAAACCCACATGGCTGGTCTGACGTGTAGGGCCGTTCTGAGGAGGACACTCCGAGTGGGCTGCGGCGAGAGGGGTGCACTCTCCTCCTACCGTTGCTGTCATGGTGGAGTCGCGAAGGAAGAGGAATGTCGGTATGGGGATGAGCCACTCGCCCTATCTTCCGAGGCTCTGACGGAGCCGCATCATTAATTAATGCGGTGGTGGTGGGGCTGCGGCGGGAGAGAAGTGTTGGTATTGCGAGGCGCCGCTCTCCCTCCCCTCCGCGGCCGAATCTTGGTTGACAGCGGAGCTATAGATCAGATCTGCCACTGGGGTTAGGAAGGCTAGTGCTTCCGAGTGCTCGTTTTTCATGGCCTTACGGACTTCTCGCACCAGACACGGGGCGTCTGTTGCGCATGTGAAGATGGAAGCCGCGGAGGAGAGCACGCTATGTGTTCTGGAGCGCCTTAGCTAAGAAGGCGATGGGGGAGGAGTAATCCTCTCCCGAGAAGGGGCCGCCGTGGGGCGACCAGAGTTGGTGGGGCCGCTGATGTGTGCAAAAACGTTCCCGTGGCCCTGCTTATATGCGATGAATGTGGAACACCATCAGGTTTTAGTCGGTGCGAGTCCGACATAACCCGTTGAGAAGAATGAGTAACCATTTCCTCATGTACAAAAACGTACTACATAATACGAGTTGATTAATTATTGAATAATTATACAAGTTTAAGTAAGTTTTTCATGTCATGTCGTTGTAAGTCATGTGCACAAACATTTTTATTACTGCGTAAACCTACTAATCAATGGCAAACTTTTATACTTTATGTAATCTTTTATTAATAACTTATCTTTGAAGCTTTATTCTACGAATTTCTAATGATAAAAAAATTACTCTTTTCAGAAAAATACTGCGCGACACTTATTACAGTAATTATTACAAATACTTCAGCAGTTTGATATACCGATAGTTAACTTGACACCGCTGAAGCAACTATGACATCACCCGAATTTCGACGGAATCGAAAGTCTTCTCATAGTCTACATAGGTAAGGCAAAGCGGCAGATTTAAATCTTCGGTCTTTTATACAATTCGCCGAAGGGTACGTACAGCTCCAGATCTTAAATTTTTTTAGGCGGGGCAAAAACTGAAAAATGCCACCCCGCCCACTTATATTTATTTTTACCTTTATCATCTTTATAATTTCAGCTATCAGATGTCCACTAATTGATTGACATTTGGACACAGGCCCCCCGGAAATAATGCATCCATCGCTTGTCTTTCTGTGTTAAGCCTATTTATTTACAGATATATAGACATGAACGTGTAGGATATATATTTTATACACAACATTGAATAGAATTTAAAATGAATAAATGTATAATAAAAATAAAAATCATATGTATTATTGCATTTGTTAACTGAAATTACAACTTTACTCTTCGAGATTTTTGTTCAGCAAATGAATCTATGGCCTTGTCGTAATTTATAACGTGTGTAATTCGATTTTCTATCGCTAATATTGTAAGACTCGATAAGCGTTTCTGGCTCATAGAAGATTATTGATAGAATCAGTCGTTACTTTGCGGAAATCCATTGTAATAAAGATATTAATAGTTAATTTGCAATTAAATAAAATGATGTGTCTTACCTAGATTGAAGAGCACCTCTCGCCCTCCCTCAATTGCGTGCACCAATCCCAGCACCACTACTCCCAACACTACTACTCCAAGAAAGACACACCATCGACGATAATATGACACGTGATTCGCCTCTACACGAGGCATCTTCAGGTACCGGCAATTTAACTATTAATATCTTTATCATAAAATATTGCAAATAATTTTTAATTAGTTTTATTCGTAAGAGAAGCGTAGAGTAAATTCGCAGGACAATACAAATATTAGAAAAGGCATCCTGCAAATCATGCGCATAGATCTGTTACAAGAGATAGAAACCGTTAGCCTTTTCTATATCACCAAATAAAAGCGGAGCTTGCTCTTTAAAAACGTAGAGTTCCTGGCAGAATTCAATGGCTTAAATTTCGCTCGTATTATCGAGTCCGATCTGCTCATAACTTTTGCAGTTCTTCAATTGACATTTTCAAAATATTAGTACCACTAAGAAAAGCAAAATTCAAATTCAGCATGGTAGCACAATCAAACCCCTTTTTAATTTCTGATATGTATTCGACTACGATGACTGCCTCGTTGGTCTAGTGGTTGTAGTAGTGCGACTGCTGATCATGAGGTCTTGGGTTCGAATCCTGGGTCAGGCCAAAAAATAATTCTCAGTAGTTGCCCGGAGTCAAGAAGTTGGCGGTGTCTCACCCCCGTGCCTCGGAAAGCACGTAAAGTTGTTGGTCCTGCGCCTGATCTCTCTCCGGTCGTTTCCGTTTACCGTCCCATCGGATTATGAAAGTGAGGGAATAGAGAGTGCACCTGTGCTTGCGCACAAACTTGGACACTATAATCCTGTCCTGCGCCGATGGGTAGCCTCCGCTGAGGCAGGCCGCCGTGGCCGAAATTCGGTCTCGAGGACATTATGATTCGATCAAATATTATCATTATTTCTTAGATTATTTGCTAATCAACTAATTCTACTATTTCTACCATTTTATATCATTAGAAAATAGTTGAAAAGGTTGGAGTGTTTGTAATTCGTCTTCACACATCTCATCGAAATGTTTTTTACGTTTCGGAATTCATTTGTTTTGCAAAATAGGGTCAACATCACTTTTTTCAGCAATCTCTCCAGCCTCTTTTATCCAATATTCCATTGGATTTTGACTAATTTTTTTTGCAAAGTTTTGAGCAGACCATATATAAGTGCGACAGAACGAGCAAGGATAACATCTCCTTTCTGAATTTTTATATTCACTCGATTGTATTCGCGGAGAATATTCGCCCAAATAGTTAAATTAAGAATAAATTTAAAATTCTTTATAGCAGTTAAAAGATGAACTGCCTCGTACTTAGCTTCTGGAGCATGAAAAGTTTGCTTAACTTCTTTTAAGGCTTCCGCTATTTCTGGCAAATTATTTCATAGGGCATTCACAGCAAGATGTTTCGCCGACGTCTCTTTCATAACGACCCACCTAGTAGTGGAGCTAACAAAAAAGCAATATACTTTTTGAATCAGTCCAAATAGGTTAATATCTTTCTGTCATGATGAGGCAGAATGAACACCTACAAGATTTAAGGAGTGGGCCAAGTATGGTACGAACTCGGCCAGCTCATGCCTTTCTGCAATCCTGGCTTGTACTCCCTTATGGATGCTGAATGATTATATATGATTAAGATAAGATTGGCCACGACATTGTCCAATTTTTAAATCATCAACTGCCAATTTTTATAAAATCTGTTGACAAATGCCCTCTCCTGTCCTTCCAGTAACTTCTATGAAATCAACGAAACTTTCTTTTATTTCACACACATCGCCAGTTTTTTTTTACATATCAAATTACCTGGCTCATTTGTTTTGTATGGGATACATCCGCAACAACGCAAGCGCAAACATTTTGTACGCGTTTTCGTTTCTATGCAAATTAGTTCAATCTGCGACACTAATACAATCAGTATTTTACCTTCAGTTTATAGACAAACACTGTGAAAGCGTGGTCCTTCCCCGGTCGAGCTGACCCATTCGTGTTACAACTATACTACTAATATAACTACAGCATGGCTCTACCACGTAATGCTAATTGTTTAAATCTCAAGTGTCCCGGAAAAGATGCTGCCACATTCGGTCTTCAGCTTTGGCAGTTGGATTTTTCTGGCAGACAGATCTCTGGCAAAGACTACGAATACGAAATACGAGCTGTATTAAAGTGCCGCCTGTCCCGAGATCTGTCTGTTCAGTTGCCGGTATGCTGTCAAATCCTAACCTTAAATCCTTAGTTCCACTCGATCGCTTTTTCAATACGAGCTGTATTGAAGCTGCTGGCTCCTTGGATTCCGTTGCCCCATTCCAAATTTTCCAATCTTCAGCTCACCGCTCTATCTTGTACCCAGTTTTGTATTAAAGCTTTCCATTACCACCGTTTAGTGGGTTTTGGAGTAATGCATGACTTTTCTAAATATCCTCGAACATTTCCTCCATCTCCTCATCAGGATGGTTGGTGCTTGGTGCGTAAATATATAAGGTACGCAACTCTCGCTGCCATACTCACAATCTTTACAACGTTGTTAACGAGAGACTTGTGGACCATACATCCGACACCTCCTTGGGACAAATGGTCGCCCTCGTAGTGATATAGATCAAATTACCGGATTCAAGAATTACCGTGTTATGCCCCTCTCTTCGGACCTCAGATAATCCTATAATATCTCAGTATAACTTGTCCATCTCTTCTTCCAGCTTCAGCTCAGGGTGCGCACGTTGTATGTTGTCAGGTCGAGTCTTCTTAGGTGGCAATCAAACCTGCACCGGAGATTCTTAACACCCCTTGCCCCACCGAGGTGTGCCGAGATTGTGCTCGTTATGTTATTTATGACGAGACCTTACCCCTGGACTTGACGGAGTGGCCTAAATTTTTCGATTGGAATTGCTTCGGGACTATAAAATATATAGCTTTTTTAAAGAAAGATAGCGAGTTCAAATCAAATATCAAATCAAACTCGAAGCTGTGTTCGAAGTTAATTTAAAGTATATGTCCGCAGTTTCTCGTTATATTGTAGGGTTAACTCTCCACAAAGGGATAAAAACTATAGTTTTCACTCTATTTGAGGCCATTCAAACGTTGGGCCCTTACTTCCTTGTAGTTTCCCAGATTTCATGTTTTTAGGGTTCCGTAGTCAACTAGGAACCCTTATAGTTTCGCCATGTCTGTCTGTCCGTCTGTCCGTCCTCGCTTAATCTCTGTGACCGTCAGCACAAGAAAGCTGAAATTTGGTACCAATATGTGTATTAATCACGCCAACAGAGTGCTAAAATAAAAATTGAAAAATAAGGTTTTATTAGGGTAGCCCCCCTATATGTAAAATGGGAAGTGATTTTTTTTTAATTTCAACCCTAACGTGTGATATATTGTTGGAAAGGTATTTAAAAATGAATAGGGGTTTACTAAAATCATTTTTTGATAATGTCAATATTTGCGGAAATAATCGCTCCAAAAGTAAAAAACAATGTGTCCCCCCCCCCTCTAACTTTTGAACCATACGTTTAGAAAATATGAAAAAAATCTGAAAAGTAGAACTTTATAAGGACTTTCTAGGAAAATTATTTTGAACTTGGATGGAAACAACAGTACCCACTACCGGGAGCAGTTGCAGGAGCGCGGAGCGCTGCTGGAGCGCAAACCTAATGGATACCCACCGTTAAACTCATAAGTGGGAACACTTATTGTGACGGACGGGAAACTACGGAACCCTACACTGAGCGTGGCCTGACACGCTCTTGGCCGGTTTTTATTATTTTAACGTTTCGTGTCAAACTAGCAAAAAGGAAGTCAATTCAGTATGTTACACGTAGACGATTGAAAATTTGCATCTTATAAAATGTGGTTAGCTAAATTTAGATAATATTAATTTAATAATATAATTTTAAGACTTAGACGTTATATACGGGCTGTAAGAAATTAAAAAAACAGGTTTTAACAATCGCGGTGTTCGACACCCCGACGATGAATGCAGTGCGGCAGTTATTTCCTGGAGAAAACATTCCCCGAAACGGCACCATACCGTGGCCGCCTAGGTCACCAGATTTAATTCCGTGTTAAAGAAAAAAGAGTAG
Source organism: Parnassius smintheus behrii (assembly GCA_036936625.1). NCBI lineage: Eukaryota > Metazoa > Arthropoda > Insecta > Lepidoptera > Papilionidae > Parnassius > Parnassius smintheus. Next base: position 36,541,724 of record JAUPFT010000022.1, read on the forward strand.
ATTGCGAAAAACCAGTACTTAAGTCCTTTAGCAGTTCTTTGATTGCATCCTCTATGGTGGAACTATCCAGGAGTCGTGGAGCAGAAGACTGCGGTCTTGTTCTTCAAGAAAGGCGACAATGCTCTCTTTAAGAATTACAGACCAATTTCCCTTCTGAGCCGCGTCTATGTGCTGTTTTTGAAAGTCATTACTAATCGTCTCGCACGCAGACTCGACGACTTCAAACCTCCCGAATAAACCGGTTTCTTTAGACTTTAGTTCCATAGACCACATACGTACCCAGCCCCGGATCTAGAGCAAGCCGAGGCCTATGCCCAGGACGGCAAGTTCAGAGGGCGGCCAAATTCACAACTTAGAAATCGGACAACTCATCATTTTCTTAACTTTGACCACAGAAAAAATAATAGTACTTCATTCACTGTTGTTTTACTGTGATCAACTCAACCGATAACCAGGGGTACAGCACATGAACCACGTGACCGGGCACGGCAAGAGCGCGTAGTGAGAAGCTCTGTATGAACATTATTATTCGCGAGGCGCGTAGGCATATGAGTAGTTCAAAATAAAATCGCAGATCGCAGCAGCACGCGTCTGGTTACCGTGCGTGCGAAGGGGATGAAGTTATACTCGAAAACTCCCTCGTCGATCTCTCTCCACGACAGTGTTTTGTTTTAAACATGTGTGTGTTAGTTATGCAGTCTGGAAACAGCCCTAATATCATAAAACAACCTGTTTATTCCAAATTGTCCTGATTGAGCTTTTGATATTAGATTACTCATAAACACGATATTTGCAACTAGCCATAATTGTACAACAACATGTTGATCAGGAATTGTGCCGATTAAGTTTTTGATATTAGATTACTGAAAATATGTTATGAAATTTAATGTTAGAGAAGACGCCGACTTCACTGTAAAATTGTTATCGCTGGTCAAGCCCAGGGGGTCCACTTTCAGTCAACAGACTATTTTAATCACCTATATAAGCCGTTGCATTTAGAATGAGATTCATTATAGAACTCATGTAATCACTTAGTTAAGGAAGTCGGTATTGCACTGAATTAGTTGTAATACATTATTGTTATGTAATAATAAATATCATAGAGACATTCTTGAAGTTTTAAAAAAAATATACAGCACCCCCCCAAAACTTAACTAAGGTCGGGTGGGGTAAGAGGGACACCGGAGGAAGAGGGACTAGGGACCATAACTAGTAAACCGAAGTGCGTATGACTATGAACTTTTCTTCAATGAAACAGTGAATGCGAAATAGTTTGAACGGTTTTCAATAGATATCGCTACGTGACTCAGAAGCCACAAAAAATGAGTACATATTTGATAGTTGTAAATTCGACTAGTACAAAGTTAGCGCGTTTTTTTTGCGAACCAATATTTTGGTGAAAAAGAGTGCTAGAAATATTTAGAATGTAATGATATAAGGAGAAAACTGTAATTATTTCTTTTTATTAACCATTTTAGTCTAAAAACAACTAATAATATGAGTTGTTTTCGCTTGAAAATCTAAACTTCCAAAAACAATAGCTGGGGTAAGAGGCTCATTATTCACGGTGAAAGAGGAACATATGCTTCTTTTACACCATGTCAGGGGTAACACACATTTTGAATTATTTATAATTATAGGTAGATTAAACGAAAAGTATTGACTGACTGTTTTGTACCTACTACACTTTTAAATTATAACTAAACTAGAAATTTCCCACAACTTCGTCCACGCTTACCTATTTTTGTGTTAAATTTATTTTTGATCGGATTTTAGTTTTTGAGTTATCTAAGTCATAACAAACAAATAAAAAGTTAAATGTTTTTTTTTTTGTTAAATTAGTTTAGATAAATAAAGTTTCATGCATTTTGTATACGTCCCTTTCTTTTTAATTGTAGTATTTTGTTATATTATAGCAGTTTTGACTGTTGCAGAACTGTTATATATATACATTAATATGCCGCGAAAATATATAAGAAAATCTGATAGAAGTAGATGTGATAATGATAAATTAAGTGAGGCTGTAATGCGGTATTAAATGGAACAATATCTGTACACGCCGTATCAAAACTTTATAATATACCAAGAATAACAATTTTTAACCGTGTATACGACCGCAAAGGTTCAAAATCCAAAGTGCCATTGTTATTTTTAAAGAGTGACTAACTAGGGAAACTAGTTAGGTGATCGAAGAGCTACGGAGATTACATTACAGTTTGTATGATTAAATAAATATGGAAATACTTCTTTTTAGTTTGCGACCCCTGATCGAACCTGTATGTCCCCCCGAATTGATTTTTTCTTCCTTTTAATTTAAACGATATCTTATTTCATCGATTGTAAGATCTAATTTTGACCTAAGCAGTTCTACCTACAAATAAACGAACATTTAGCAAGGAAAATTTTAATTCAAAGTCCAATCTTAAGAAATACAATGACTGTCCCTCTTACCCCATGTGAGGGGGAAGAGGAAGGTTTACTTAATCTTGACATTTACGTCAATATCGTAGTAAAAATTGATACTAGCGTAATGACATTTTGCACATGTGAAGCTAATACCTATAGGCAAGTTTTGTTTGGTTCAAAGATCTTAAAAGACTTTAGCTGTTCTTCCTAGCAGTCAAAATATTTTACTGAAAATAAAGAGAGACACTCTTACCCACCCACCTGACCTTAGTTTATTTATATTTATTATTTACTAAAATTTAGTACTTGTCTATAAACTAAAGGTAAAATACTGATTGTATTAGTGTCACACATTGAACTAAATAGCGTAGAAACGAAAACGTGTACAGAATGTCGGCGCCGTGAGTTGTTGCAAATGTATTCCATACGAACAAATGAGCCAAGTAATTCAATATGTAAAAAAACAGGCGATGTGTGTGGAAATGGACTTCGTCACTAAAGAATATGTTATTCATCCGAGTAGCAGTACGAAATTTCCACAACATCATTTCCGCATGACTTTTTCTTAATGCGAAGTCAGACTCGTGTAAATATTTCGATTTGAATTTTGTATGGATTAAACTTGAGTTTTTTTCGCATTATAACCTGTAAAGTTGATTTCGTAATTCCCAATATCGATAAACATGCATGAAGTAAAAAACGAGGATTTTCAATTACAGAAGCGATGAGACGTTCAAGATACCGTAGCTACCGTTGGTGTTGGTCCCTGTCTTGATCTATTTAATGCTGATCCTGTAGCTCCGAACCTTGCTACCCAAGACTGAATGAGGTTGATCGATGGTCCATCACGTAATCGAGGAATACCGGAACGAGTATTAAACTGACGGCGTGCTTCAGACAGCGAGTAACCACTCGAAATGTACGCCTCGAAGGTAAAAGCGCGGTGCTCTCCACTCCCCTGCTCCATGGCTACTAAAGATAAGGGGGGGGGGGGGTACACTTCCATACTTTAGGTTGGGGTTCAATAATTTGCAAAGATACTAGTGCCATCTTGTACCATATCCGCATAAACTTTCGAACATTAAATTCTAAAAGGTGCGCTAGATGGCGACTACACCAATTCTGGTTATTCTCGAACTGGCAAGTAGCAACTTTATATGACATAATGGCTACTGGCGACTGAGCAAGTTGTTGTTTTATTATAGTTTATAAGTGAAATTCGGTTGTTGCTACAATACGTTTGGTTGAGTTGGGAGCCCTCTGTTTCTTGTTGTCTGCTTAGATTTTGATGCTGGAGCCACATTGTATGTTTGTGTAGTGTTGTGCGAAATGGGCACTTTCATTTATCATTCCGGTAACCCGGTGGTTTAATTTGGTTTGGTGTTGTATTTTGCGGAATGGACGCTTTTACATCGTGTATGTTAAATATATATAACAAAAATAAATGTTAATATTACTGAAATCTATAATACGTCTTTAATTGAACCTTAATCCCTTAAAATATAAATATAACCGCCTATAGTATAGATAGCTGTATATACATAACTACATACAGCTATCTATAGTCAACATGATATTGATGATGCGCTTCGAACAACCCCTCCACGCCCCTCTCGGATGTTGCGTTCAGAAACTAGGTTCATTCAAACTTTGAAATCTGCCACTGGACACCCTATGTCGTAAGGAAATCTGCATGCATGAGTAATAAAATAATTCGAAGATGTGAAGTCTGCGAGCGTGCACTGGAGCAGCGCGGCTGATCACTGGATAGCACTATCAGAAGTATGAAGAGGCCAGTGCCTGGGACGTATATAGGCTCTTAAGTGTTTATAAGTTAAGAATTTCATGGTGATGGCCACGCCAGTAGTACTAAATATCGCATTATTTTCTCTGCCGCTACTGTAAGCTGTCGTGAATGTATGACACCTATTATTTAGTATGTGGTGTTGCTTAAAGTCGATATTTATCATGACACTTTTTTCCCAAGTTTAGGAAAGAGGATCAAATCTCTAACTAATCTAACATCCATGTCCCTTACCAGTTGCTACTTAGTTATATTTCTTAATTAGCTATTGTAACTTTGCTCTCTCTTAATTTCATAGTACCCTATAATAAGGTAACACTGCGATTGCTTGCGTTACGAGACGCTTAAATGAAGATTACTCCACTCTCGTTGACTCCACTCTCCAGTAAAGAGTATAGTGATTATATTTTCCAGTATCCCATATAATGATAATCTGTGAGGAGGTTCAGGTTTATATACTGCAGAGAACTGCTTACAAAAGATTATATTATTCATTTAATAGGTTAGTAAGATACAGTAAGAAAAAAGTGAAAAAAAAAGAGACGTGATAGATGTGATAAAGTTTTATTTCAAAAAAACGTTTTAAATGGTAAAATGAATAAGTTAGGCCTTAAGCTAAGCGGAATGTTTTCTTGTGTACTTAGAAATTAAGTACTTTTAATTTAAATAGGTACTTTTGTGATACAATTTAATATAGTGATTTTGAAGCAACTAAAGGCGATCACATATATGTGTACACGTGCCGCGTCGCACAAGCCTTTACAAAAATTATTTTTATTAAATCCTAGGCTGCTCGTACAACAGTTCGCGGCGCGTACGGCAGATATGTTGCCTTACAAATGTGCGATCAACATATAATTCTGAATATGTAGATCTGTGTTTAATGGATGGATCAGAGTTCAATTAATATGTTGTTGGTTTATATTAATCCTTCATATAGTCAGCTGATGCAGCAATGATCTGGCCATATGGCGTGTAGAAATGGCAACCAATAGAGAAGCAAAGTTGAGTGTCATCCTAATATCGGTAAGTATAATGTTGGTCCATGCAGGCATTTCTTGGAAACAGATGGTTCAGGACAATGTTTAGTTAGACATTGTAAGAGGTCAATGTAGAATTTATGATCAATGAGAGGTCATGGTGGATTAAGACATTTATTAACTTACTTACTTTATAATAATTAGGTTACAAATTAGTTAATTTTCAGAACATTTTTAGAATATTTGGGAAAAAGAACTAACTATGTAGATACATTATACTCCGACTATATCCGTGCAAGGCCAACCATCCTACTGGGCATAGAAACATGCAATGACATTAGTTGAGATTTAATAGTTTTTATTTCATAGTCAGTTTCGGCGTTATAATATCAATCTGTAAATGTCACGTTTTGGTAGTATTGAGTAACCTGGAAGTCCCCTGCTGATACTATTTACAATTTAAACAAGCGATTTGTGCTCTAAATTTTATTTGAAATTGGCATGATTCTGTAGAATGGTTATGAATGGTTAAATAAATAATTGTTAAAATCTAAAGGACCCGATAAAATACAATTAATTACTGTCAAATGCCTATTATATTAACTCTGATACAGCATAGTATTTCATTTATAGCATTTAGCAGTAATAATTAATACCGTAATGAAATTATAAATAATATTTTCAGATTGAGATAGTACGTGCACATCCGTACTTTTTTGTAAGCTACATTTTAATATAAAATACTGGCGGTATTATTTACAAACACACTAAATAAACACAAGCAATTAAATACTTCATTATAAGTATTAAAACAATTCTTATTCTATGGCAACACTTTCTAACCGGCAATTTAAAAATGGACGTATACAAATTAAGCGTAAGTCTTCATGTTATACTAATATATAGATGGCATCGTTATATAATATATAATATTATGTTACTTATTTGTAAGTTTTTTTTTAATTTTTTGTAAGTCAAGAATTTTCAGACGTGGAGAAATTATTAATAAAACATTAATAAACTTAATAAATTATCAATCGTAGAACTATTTCAAATTTTATTTTATTACAAAACCGTATTAAGTTAAAAGGAAATAACCTTTAGATAATACAGAGTAGATTGCTAAAAGTCGTTTTACACAAGATAAGTTTTGCATACTTCTTAATAAAATTAGTAAGTTGTATGTTTACATAAGAAATGGCAATTATATTTAGAGCCGATTTTTAATCGTCAGATAAAAGTTATCCATTTGATTGTATATAATAGATTGAAACCAGGCTGAATATAAAAGTGAAACAATTTAACTGTTTTTTTTTAAATAACTGTAACCTTTAATTTATTTTGCTTATGATTTATTTCATTATAATATGAATAACTTTTATCTGAGCATTCATAAATTCACTGACTTAAAATTACTATTGTCCGCTAGATGGCGTCACTTGTGGGTTTCACTTGCACACATGGGTTTCAGTGCGTGAGATACACTTATCGCACGTCACTCGACAACACCAGTGAAACTGGCAACGGCATTTCGTTTCTTCGACAACGCGTATAGTGTTGTAGCCGCGACCACAACAAAGAGTTTCACAACCATTTTCTCCTGTAAAATGAAATGAATATCGATTATTGATCCCAATTCCAAGACAATAATTCTTAAATCTTAAGATATGTAAGTAAGTACTCCTTGTATGGAATTGGAATACTCCACACAAATAGAGTCCTGGATTATTTAAAAGAATTACGAAGCTTGTATTCACCACACCATTGAAGTAATATGTACTTACGTACTAGAACAGCTATCTCAAACAACAAAAAAGATGTTGTTAGTTAAAGTTAAAAATGGACGAATTTATTCCACTTTGACTTTGAAGTGGAAACCTAAAAATAAAATGAAAGAATAATAAGCAAAAATAAAATGAAAGAATAATAAGCAGATTTAAACATGAAAAATGTAGCCTAATTATAATAACTTACATATGTTTCTACAAAAAAATATCTATTATAACATATTCGTCCTAAACTTAAGTACCCACAGAAATGTCGCATCTGAACATATGAATTTCATAATCTATATTCCATGACACGAGATGGCGTCTTAGGAATAATTTGTTTTATTATTAATTTATAATACTTTTTTATTGATTAAGTATCTTATTAACCGACGAAAAGTAATTCCTTGGTTTTTACTGATATTTCTTGAGTTAATTGTGCAATATCTAAGTATACACGACATATATTATTATCAAGAATTTTTTTTAAATCAACACAACAAGTGACAACTTTATAAGCGCCTAGCGAGTGACTGATTAAAGTGCGGTGTATGCACCGCAGTTGAGTGGAACAGAGTAGCTGAATGCAGTGTCGCCTCTAGTACGTAGTACATAATAGCTCAATGCACCACACAAATAAATGTGTTTTGTTTCTTTCTTTCATCATAAGGTAACGCAATTTAAAGTTTCTTCTAGACTACGTTTTTACGTGGTAGACTCATGCTGAAGCTATATTACTAGTATAGTTGTAGCACGAATGGGTCGGCTCAACCGGTGAAGGACCAGTCTCTTACAGAATACCAACATAAAATAGCAGCTAAATGCTGCTGTGTTTCATATGTTCGGTGTAGAAAACTGGAGACAATTTGTACTGGAAACGAGGAATCCGTCTTTGTCTTCACAGGTAACAACGAATATCTGCATTTTGATCTGATTCATAATCAAGGATAGAAGTAGATGTCTATGGGACACTGAAACAACTTACCATCAGGTGGACTGTGTGCTCGTTTGTCCTATTAAAAAAAAAAACTAAACTCCATAAAAACGGAGTTAACGCTACTAAGCGAGTTCATGTCCAAGTGTGGAATCTTCACTCTATAACTGGACTAAAGATAAAGAAAAAAATACTAAAAACATGTTGAATTAAATACCTCGAGATGTCCTATTACAATGTCGACCATGGGTCCCAAGTGATCCTGATACCGGATCCGGCTCGCAGTAGGAAGGGGAGGGTTCTAGATAAACCAGCTCTGATTTGCGCGGTTGCCTCCCAATGCCTGCGTTATGTCTCGATCTGCAAATTGTAAATGGTGTTTACCGTTACCGTTGGCGTAGCAGCCTATGAAAAGTCCGATGCTGAACCTATGTTCAGTCTAAGGCCTATGCCTTCCCCACAGATTGCCTAATGGTGGGCGTTTGTCTTGCCGGCGGGTTGGTAACCGCGGTTTTTTTTATTTTTAGTTGTTATTGGGCGGACTTCTACACGGCACGGCACGACACGGTCATGACACCGGCACGGCGCCGGTGTCGGAGCTTCGTTTTTCCACTGGGCCGGCGCCAGTGCTGATCTACGCTCGGTTTTTGGTAAAAACCTTCCAAGTTTATTAAATAGATAATAGCAAATAGAGTACTGATTATATACTGAACATATATTATGACTTTTTTATATGTGTGATTTTGTACAACAGGTTACATAATGCCCCGTGCCGTAATGCTAGAGCGGAAGTCCAAAACTTGGTTCGGTCACTGGTGGATGGGTGGGATCCGTTGCCACGACCGAGGTGATGCCGCTCAGGACAAGTATCGATTCTAGCACGAGATATTCGAAATATATCCGGACCCTACGTCATCAAACATCATTTTTTATTTAGAGGTTTGTAGCTTTCAACTATCTCGTTAGTGTTTAGTCTCAAGTAAAGAATTACTTCAAATAAAAAGTAACTCTAAAAGCTAAACCCCTAACAGCTAATATAATGAAATAATTTCGGCCACATCCTGTAGCGCGGTGGCGTAGGGCTGCGGTTTTAGTATTACAGTACCAACACAGATTTCAGTTCTTGGTCTCGTCAAGTCGTCGTATTCGTTTGTTATGTCTCTTACATTTAAGACGAAAATGTAGTCAACGTAGAGAAGTCAAATTTTGGATTCGCCCAATCTTAAAAAACACTTAGAAGGAACATATATATATATATACATATATATATATATATATATATATATTTAAAAATCATTGCCGTGTGCGTGTGCACGGGTCGAGGTAGAATGTACGCGTTGGGATTGAAACTCGAAATTGACTCTCGTTGTCACCCCTATAAACAGTTGGAATATTTTTTGGAATCCATTTTCAACTTTTCGACGAGTTTCAATCCCAACGCGTACATTCTACCTCGGCCCGTGCACACGCACACAGCAATGATTTTTTTTAGAATAAGAGTCACAAACGAGCGCACAATCCATGATGGTAAGTGGATGCTGTGGCCCATAGACATCTACATTTATCCTCAATTAAGGATCAAAATGCAGATTCCTTGTCACCCCTGAAGACTGAGATGGAAGTACACGTTTCCAGTTAAAAGGGCACGCTCTATACTCGCGTACCAGCCTAAGTCCTTTTAAGAGCATATAGGGTCGCTACCCCAAGGACCTTAGTCCTCACGGGTGACAAGGCATCGTTTCCAATGCATCGTTCGAAATGCCTCGTTTCCAGTAAAACGTATCTCCGGTTCCCTACACTCACCATACGAAACACAGCAGCATTAAGCTGCTATTTTACGTAGGTATTTTTATTATTGATACATAATTGGTATAGTTCCCCTCTACAGCCTCGTTTAAAATATCAATATTCTGATACGTTGTAACTCCTGAGTAGTAACATGAAATACCCCATTACCGTTAATAGCCTCCAATTCTAGTCTGTATTGAATATCGCCGCTGCTGTGTCGAACGTTGGTATACTGTCAGAGTTTCGTTCTACTCTGGTCGAGCCGACCCATTTATGTTTAAAGTGTGTGATCGTTAATTTGGTTTTATACGTGGTAGAGCCACGCTGCAGCTATATTATGGTTGTAGCACGAATGGGTCGGCTTGACCAGGGAAGGACCACGCTCTTAGAGAATACCAGCGTAAAATAGCAGCGTAATACTGCTGTGTTTCGTATGGTGAGTGTAGAGATCCGGAGACCCTTTTTTACTGGAAACGAGGCATTCCATCCTAGTCCCCAGGAGTGACAACGCATCTGCGTTTTAATTCTTAGTCGAGGATAAATGTGGATATCTATGGGCCATAGCATCCATTTACCTTCAGGTGGATGGTGTGCTCGTTAGTCACTCAATGCTATAAAAAAACCGATAGCTTTTCATCAGTCAATCAAATAAAAAGGGCGCCAATACCAATTAGTAGTTTTTATTTCATAGTATATTAATGTAAAAAATTGTAAAATATCAGTGCCTTAGGCTTCTATCCCGTCACATGTTACACCATATTTTTTTCCAAAGTAAAGTAAAGTTACAGCCTATATACGTCCAACTGCTGGGCACAGGCCTCCCCTCATTTCTGAGAGGGTTCTAGGGCAAGGAAGAGTCCGCCGCTGCCCCAATGCGTGTTGGCGAACTTCACATGTCTTCGAAATATTTTTTTTCTTATTCCTCAGACATGCAGGTTTCCTCGCGATGTTTTCCTTCACCGCCGAGCACGTGGTAAATCAGCACTTAAAATTGCAATGAACAATTTGTATAAATAAATCACCCAGTATATTATCTTCACATACCTTACGAACGATTATTATACTCACCTTCGTATAACAAGATGCGAATGCGGCGCGTGCGTGGTGGGCGGTGGGTGGATGGTGACCAGCTTTGCGCGATGGTAGCGGTCCCGCAGCGCGGCAGCCACCGTCCGGAACGACGGCAGTGCGCGCCAGCACGTCCGTAACGCACACGAACCGGACACGCCGTGACATTTGCACTCGCGCCGGACTAGATCCTTTACTATCTGATAAAGACACAAGTTATAGTAATAAGATGTTATCATGATCATCATCATTACAGCTCTTCACAAGTCCACTGCTGAAAATAGCCTCCCCAAAGGAATGCCACAAAGCACGGTCCTGAGCCACCTGAATCCATCGACTTCCTGCATATCTTACCAGGTCGTCACTCCATCTAGTGGGGGGACGCCCTACACTTACCGGTACGAGGCTGCCACTCGAGAACCTTTTTCCCCATCGGTTATCGGTTCTACTAGATATATGGCCACCCCATTGCCACTTCAGCTTACTAATCTGTTGGGCTATGTCGATATCCTTATTAGTAAGATCCAGGAGGATCCTGGAAGTATGAGGAAGCTTAAGGTCGCTCAGCGAGCTATGGAGAGGGCTATGCTCGAAGTTTATCTGTGTGATAAACTTAGGAATAAGGAAATCCGCAGTAGAACCAGAGTGACCGACATAGCCCAACGGATTAGTAAGATGTTATTATGGCTCCTTTTTTACGATATATTTATTGAAAAATACACTAAGATGGACTTAAATAGAAAACGAGTTATGTATTACAACTATAGTTTTACGTTTTCCTTTGCGGGAAGGATCGATCGCCAAGAGATCAATTGACATACCACTTTAATTATTTTTTTAGTTGGTAATTATTGTAGCGTTACAGTTTTATTGGTGGTATTCTTGGTTTTTGCAAACGACTCTCAGGATAGTTTAGGGTAGTGTTGGTTAAGGGGAAGGTTCGTTACGGTCATGTATATCTTAGGCGTGCACTGTCAGGAACTAATAGACGGGAACTGATCATTTTTGTAGGGACTTGGCATGTGAATAATTTGATGTAGATTGTGTAATTTTCATAATCGTTTTTAGTCTTTTTTGAATACCACTCCCTTTTAATCTGCTTGGAAAATAGGTCCTTCAGGTACTATTATTCTATGTAGGCCCAGTTTTAGTCCTATAGCGGACAAACCACAAACTCACGTAGTCACTTAATATCCTCACAGTATCAAGAAGGTGCCTTCTAAGTTCATGTATTGTGACATTAGGTGTGTTTTGTCACGCAATTCGCCGGTTTAAAAATATTATCATGTATATCAATATATAACTTGCTCCTTTTATTATTTATTCCTATATTAAAAATACTTTAGTTAGTTAATTGAGTCACTTCACTATTTTGTTACCGTTACAGTCTGGCAAAAGCTCACTGCTGCAAATATGACTTGACCATAGATTGCCTGCGACACCCGCGGGACCATCACCATCATCATTACAGCCTTTCACACGTCCAAGGGGCGATAGGAGGTATTGCATATTCTTACATCGCCTCTACACGGTGCATCACTATTATTAAAACGTAATTATAATATTATCGGAATCTGTTTTTGTAAGCCCGTTAAAATAAAAAATAAAATAACTCTTAAATGTTTCATAATTTAAAACACGCGAGAACACATCGTTTTTTATCTGTCGATAATAACCATTGCGTGCGGCGGAACTGGCCACCGAAAAAAAGTAAAATGAAAGATGGCGACTGATTCGCGGGTTGGTTGTTGTAAAATAAAACGCTAATTCGCCAGTGAGCTTCAAGTAATAAGACGCTTTGATAGTTCTCACAACTTCTGCCGTTAATTTGACTTCGGGCTGTTAAATATTTCTCTTGTAATTTACTTCTCGTAGGCATTGTTTTTATTTGAATACCATTAAATTAATGACATGCTATTCAAACTTGTGCGAATACGTTGTTTTTGGTTTAGAGCTAATAAATATGTCTATATCTTTTTAATGTTTTATTTGATGCGAATACTTCTTGCTCAGTGCCTTCTTTTGTGACTAGATGTTTATCTGGGTTGGTACCATCTTACTACTTGTGTTGTTGTTAGGCAGCAGTTTACACACCGTCCTTTTTAGGTTTTAAGGTGAGAAGGACATATATAGTTACAGGCTAAGAAACATTTAAACTTAATCCTCAAGGGTGTCAAAGCCAAGTTTTTTCAAGGAGGGATCAACGACTTTTTTGACACCAGAGTGGCGCCACTTAAAAATGAGGTGTAGGTAATATTTGACAGATTTCATAACGGGAAGGTTAACTTGTCCGAAAAGTTTAAGCAATGCTTCTTTCTATATAATTAGTTACATTTCACAGATATTCATAAAAGTAAAAAAATTAAGAAAGAGATAAAAATATGCAAAAAATTAAAGGTTAAGCCAGTGAGGCATTGTTATATGTATTAATATAATACACTAAAAAGTGGTAAACTTTTATTTAAAACGAAATAGGAAGAATTTTTTTTTAAATCTTCCAGCAAGTCTAAAAACTTAATTCGATTAACCCCGTGGTTGCGGCGTGCCTGATACACCTAAACAAAAGGTTCTGCGGTCACGCACAATCGTAATTGTATCCAGTGGCCATTCGAGAAATCGTTCTCAACACTGTGCAATCATGCAAACAGACTGATTGAACGTTCTGCCGCTCATTTGGAATCATCAGTTTATACCATTTCATTTGGAATTATCATAATACCATTTCATTTATAACCTAACATTACATTTAATGTCGGATTTAGGGTTACCAGATGAAAAATTAAAAAGTCCTGACAAATATTCAGATTTCGATGGAAAACACCTGAACATTTTGGTGCAAACGCAATTAACAACAGTGGCAGAAGTAGTAACAAATCAAGTTGATTATACAAAATTAAGACGATAAATTAAAGTTATGATTTTTGTTTTGTTGATTGTCATCTATATCATGTATTAAATACAATGGTACTCTTTAAGTGAATTTAAATATTTAATACTAACCAAAGATTTCATTTTTGTTTATGTTGATTGTTCATATGAATGTAACCTTCTAATAAGAAAATTCCCAAAAATCTACTGTATGAATGAAATTCTAAAAATCTCAAATCGTACGTGGTAGAGCCATGCTGCAATTATATTAGACGTATAGTTGTAGCACGAATGGGTCGGCTCGACCGGGGAAGGACCACGCTCTCACAGAATACCAGCGTGAAATAGTAGCTTAATGCTGCTGTATTTTGTATGGTGAGTGTAGAGAAATGGAGACCCTTTTTACTGGAAACGAGGCATTCTCTCTTAGTCCTCTTGGGTGACAACGCATCTGCATTTTGATTCGTGATCGAGGATAGATGTAGATGTCTATGGGCCACAGCAACCACTTACCATCAGGTGGACTGTGTGCTCGTTTGACACCCTATCCTATAAAAAAATCTTGTCACTTTTTAAACATTCCGACAAGAGACTGACATGTCAGGGTTTGTCCTTACATATGGTAACCCTAATGGGGTAATTAACCCTAATTTATATATGTACAGCAATTCTATTCCATTTTCCATGGAACAGGTCCCGTATATTCCAATGCCGTTATGCCGTCATTAAGTGTGTTTGATTGCCTTGTAATGCATTTTTTTGAATTCCGTAAACATTATGTAGGGCCCCTTTTTAATTTAAAAAAGTTAACCCTACACTAAGATTTTCTGTTGTATTGTAGAGGCAGTTTAGCAACATAAATTACACGAGGACAAACATTCAGACCCGGAACAATTATTTGTAGGCCATACATATACTTGTTCCGTGAGAATTCGAATTCGAAACCCGCGACCAAATGATAATGAAGGGCCTAGAGGGGACTAGATTAGGAAGATACTGATAATGGCTCTTTGCGCGGTGGCTTACTATTGAGTTCAAGTTGCAGCGCTGAGGACTCCCGCGGACTCTCGGCGAGTTCGAATCTCGCAAGGGGCACATATTTTGTACGGCCTACAAATAATTGTTTCAGTTGTGTATATTTACCCTTGTTCAATTAATAAAAAATAACATAAACACTCACACCTGTCACCCAGAGGGGTAAGCAGAGACTACGAACTTCCATTTGGCACGATCCTGATACACCTCTCTCGCCTCCTTTAGGTACATCCATATACGCATACATCATACTCGTTGGTTAAGGGTAGGTACTCTTCATCTGACCTATCTTCTATATATTCACTAATTTGGTTGATAAACTTTCGTCTAGGGCTAGGGCGTCTGTCCCCGACTCTGCCGTTCACTTATGGAACATAAATTTGATTTGCAACTTTCTCCTTGTTCATTCTTTCTACATGACCAAACTACCCAATTCCTTTCTTAATCCTGCTCACAACATTATTTTGCAGACTTCACTTCACTTTTATCACTTAATTTCTCACTCAATCATTCAGATGTAGCCCTAACATACTCCTTATGACCGCATTTAAGGCAAAGAGATATATGTACATACAACCTAAATAATTTGATGACAACTTAACCTAGAATTTTCAACGACGATAGTATCTCAAGATATATAAATAGGAAACTTGAGGTTGATATCACCATGGGAATACTTGTTTTTCGTTTTTAATGTTCGCTACAAGTTCACATGCAAAGATATTTAAAACACAAAATCGTAGCTGATTTACGTATTTAAAATCCATGTTTAAACGATAATAAATGGTTATAAAGTTCTCACTAAAGCTCAACAAAAAACAAAGAATTCTTACTTTCACCTCTTAATAAGGACATATACCTCGCTCACCTTCCTCCCCACTCGGTTGTTGTGCAGATTCATGAGACTCCTGGCGTCTGCCTCAAGTTCTCTCGAGTCGAGGAATCGTCTCGCGAACCTCATACCGTAAGCTGCTTCTCCACAGCCGCCCCACTGGAATTGTTCTGAAGGGCCAGTCATTCGTCTTCTGGAGGGGTAAATAAAGAACACGTTAAGTTGTAAATGTAGAAAATTTCATTAGAGAAAGTGATTTAATTAATTAACTGCACACGCCAAGCAAGTAATCGTATTTAAGAGTACTTAAAGAAAAATAATGTTATAGCCTAGGTACACTGCTGGGCATAGACTTCTTGTCATTTCGGAGAGAATTATAGAGCGATCATCCGTGCTGCTCCAGTTTGTGTTAGCGGATTTCAAATGTCTCCATAATATTTTATTTCTCAGACGTGCCGGTTTCCACACGATGTTTTTTTAAACACTAAAACATATTAATCAGCACTAAAAATTACAACTAATAATATAATTAGTGCCGGCGCAGATCGAATTTAATTTTATTTGCTCACCATCATCACCACCACATCCTCAGGTTCAGGGGCTAATTGTTGTCGTAAATTTCACAGCACGTGATCAAGATACTGTCTAACATCGTCCTATGGGTATCGTAAGATCCGAAAAAGAGAAATGAAAAATGACATGGGCAACTTCCTGGTAAAGTTACAGCCTATATACGTCCCACTGCTGGGCTCAGGCCTCCCTTCATTTCTGAGAGGGTTTTAGGGCAAGGAAGTGTCCACAGCGCTGCCCAAATGCGTGTTGACGAACTTCACATGTCTTCGAAATATTTTTTTTTCTTATTCCTCAGACATGCAGGTTTCCTCACGATGTTTTCCTTCACCGCCGAGCACGTGGTAAATCAGCTCTTAAAATTGCAATTAACAATTGCATTGGTGCCGGCGGGGATCGAACCCGGGTTACTCGCGTTTTGTTATATTTACAGCGAGCGTTAACCACTGAGCTACCACGGCTCTTCTGACGACAGACTTCTTCACGACACTTCCTGGTAACAACTCAAAATAATAAACATTATGCGAACAGCAAATATTCCCCTATTCCATATTATGGGGGAGGCCAATATTCAACAGAAGACTTTTTTCGGCTTTGATTCAATTTATAAAGTCGGTCTCTTCGTGGTACAGAAATGACTCGCTCAGAACATCAGCGTGAAATAGAAGATTAATGCTGAGCGACGATAGCAGGAGACTTTTTACTAACTACACATTCTATCTTAGTTCTCGGGAGTGAAAACGCATCTAGATTTTGATTCTAAATTGAAGGATAGATGTAGATGTCAACGGACCACATTATACAATTACCGTCACTTGGACGACTGTGTTTTATTTTTTACACGATAGGGTGACAAACTATAAGACATCTATATCTATCCTCGATTACGAATTAAAATGCAGATGCATTGTCACCCGTGAGGACTAAGATAGAATGCCTCGTTTCCAGTAAAAGTGGTCTCCGGTTCTCTACACTCACCATACAAAACACAACAGCATTAAGCTACTATTTTAAGCTAGTATTCTGTAAGAGCGTGGTCCTTTCCCGGTGAAACCGACCCATTTGTGCTACAACTATACTACTAATATAACTGCACCACGGCTCTACCACATATAAAACCTACCTACCTACCTGTGTGCTTGGTTTTCACTCTTTATTTAAAAAAAGGTTCCATATCATCTTTGAGATTACCTGTTAGAGTTACAGTGACACGCAGGCAGGTCACCTCGTGCGCATGCCGTACTCAGCGCGTGTGTGACCCCGGCAGATGTTATTGCGTACGTGAAAGCGGCTTCCCGAGTCGCTGTAAAGATATTACATTAGTTCGTAAATTTTCTTTTCACCAGGTGGAGGGATGCTTTTATCATCCATCATGATTTTAATCTTTTATTGTCAAAAATAAAATATAAAATTTGTGAAGTCTGACTCCTAAACCAGACGAGTATATATCTTAGGTATCAGCGGCCTCTTCCAGAGTTGTAACAGGTAAAATGTTTTCATTGTTACAATAGAAACAAAAGAAAAGTAAACAATTCTAAATTTAAATTTTTTTATTAAAAATAATAATTTTTTTATAGAATAAAGAAAGAAAGAAAGAAAGAAAGAAACAGATTTTATTTGGCACATGCAACACACTCAAGTGGATTACATAAAACAAATAACATTTAAGTAGTCATACAACAAAAAAATTTTACATAGAAATCATGAAACAGGACATTCACTCCTTGTTTATAGATATGATAAAACAAAAAAAAAACAAAAAAAGCAAACAATAATATAAAAAAGAAAAAAAAATAATAATAAAGAACTGGATAATAAGGAGTAATGCATGGGGTGTATTACAAAGACAATCCACCCGTTAATGCTGCTCTGTTCCAAAAAGGAAAGCCACTCAGGATATGTTGGAATGTATTAGAAGTACAACACCCCAACCCTGATTTTCAGTGGCACAAGGTGACAAATGAGCACGCAGTCCACCTGATGGTAAATGGATGCTGTGGCCCATAGACATCTACATTTAACTTCGATTAAGAATCAAAATGCAGATGCGTTGTCACCCGTGAGGACCAAGACGGAATGCGTCTTTGTCAGTAAAAATAGTCTCCGGTTCTCTACATTCACCAAACGAAACACAGCAGCGTTAAGCTGCTATTTGACGCTGGTATTCTGTGAGAGCGTGGTCCTTCCCAGGTCTAGCCGACTCATTTGTGCTACAACTAACCTAGATTTTTAACCTAGATTAAGAATCAAGATGCTGATGCGTTGTCACACCTGAAGACTAAGATGGAATGCCCCGATTTCAGTAAAATGGGTCTCTATATATATCTATATACTGTTTGAAGTTGGTTGCAAGTGTCCATGGGATTCAGAAGCTATGTATTTATCGTCAGGTTGACTGATTATTTGACATTCTAATAACTTCCTTATTTTTTTGGGGAACTTACACCCTAGATGGATTGGTCCACACAAACACTTGCACCGTCATCACACAACATCTGGTTACGAGGCGTTCGCTGGTAAACACACACAGGTTCATGCCCTACACGAGAATTAACACTCGAGACTCAAAATGTTCCTAAGTCGACGTTCTACCATCCATCTATACATCCATTTATCAATTAAAGCCTGTAAAAGTCCACTACTGAACATAGGCCTCCCCAATAGATTGCCTTTCGAATTTTGCCATATTTGCCACGCATGGCAGACGGATTGTCAACCGCAGCATTTTTATAATTTTAAGTTGTTTTAAGGACGACGCTGCTGCCCATCCCTGTTTCAATTTTCCTCTGCCGCCTCTCACGACACCCTCGGGACGGTATGGGGTAGTGGATAATCCTACCCGCCATTACGCGGTTAATATACGACCTACTATCAAAATCTGATAATGATATAAGTCTAGGCTCCTATCCTCCTTCTTAGGGACACTTGAATCTTATCAAGCCTCCCCTAGCTGTCGAATCAGTATATCGATAATGTATGTCGGGGTGCAACGGGACTGTAAGCAGCATTTGGACATCACTGGCAATGACACCACTTTCAGTAACTCTTCAAGTCCTCACTTGCAAGCCTAGTCCAGTGAAAATCAATGCGAAAAAGAATGAAATGCCGCAAGGCCAATAATAACACACTATCAAATAAATTGACGAAGCATGAGCAGGCCACATATTGCCTGGGGCCTTCCCAGTGGGAGATATCCTCTCTTTCTCAAAATGGTGAAACCACAAATATGTATTCACACTAAGCAAAGTTTTTTAGGTTTTTTAAGACTAATATCATTTCTATTATAATTTGTGTTCCCAAATTAAAAGGTGTCTGCGGATAGATCGAGTTCTCATTTATTTATTTATTTATTTATTTATTTATTTACTTATTTATTTATTTATTTATATTTTAAAAACAGTGTACATGCTGGCTTACAGTTTGCCCAAAACGTCAGCATGCTAATTAACAAATTACAGTATTAAATAGTAGTAATAATACAAGATACATGTCAAAAGGTCAAACAAATTAAAGAATACATGTCCAGTAGATCAACTAAATACCAAAAAAAATACATGCCAAATAGATTAAAAGTCAAATAAATTAGGCAAAATGTCATTGTCAGATTGATTACATAAGATAGGATTAAGAGAATACTAATAATATTACAATTTGTCAAAATTGGATGTCAAAAATAGAAGGGCTTTATTACACAGTTGCCCTAAGCTATCAGCAAATAAATCGGTCTCGTTATAATCTGCGAGCATGTCTCCGATAAGCCGTATAGCTCGAGAAGTTGGCGCGTGAGCGCCGTACCTGTTGCGCGCCGGCGGCTACCACAGAAGGCGAGGCCGCCGCCGTGGTGCCACCGTCCCCTCCACATCAAAGCCCAGCCGCTTCGGAGCCAACAACCCTACTCTACTTAATATCATCGGACTATCTATACGATTATGGATGATTGCTAGGTAGTGTGTTATCAACTGCATAGTTCGCCTAAGTATAAGTGTGTCCAAACCCACCATACCATTAACAAATAAGGACGGATATAGATAGGGGTAGTAACCGTATTTCCGTTTATATAACCATCGTGCAAATTTGCGCTGTATTCTCTCTATCATCAAAATATATTTTTCCTCATAGGGATTCCATACAATGGCACCGTACTCAAGCTTACTACGAACATATGCATCGTAAAGTACCAAAGCGACCTCTAATCTATCAAACTGTGAAGAAGTGCGAATAACGAAGCCAAGCAATTTACTGGTCTTTTTACATACACTAGTCACATGGTTATGAAAGTCAAGTTTAGCGTCTAACAATAATCCTAAGTCACGAATTTCACTTACCCTTACTAAGGGCGTGTCAGATAATTTATATTCTTTTTTTAGTGGACAGCGTTTACGCGTGAATGTTATTATTTTACATTTATTACTATTAAACGGAAGATGATTTAATACACTCTAATCCATAACCGCATCGATGTCCCTTTGCAATGCCTCGCAGTCTGACGCGTCATCTATACCTAGGCTTAACTTGAGATCATCCGCGAACAACAGACATTTGGAGGCAGTCACGCTATTCGGTAAGTCATTAATGAAAATAAGAAAGAGCAAAGGCCCCAACGTACTTCCCTGGCTCACTCCAGATCTTGTGTAATAGTCACTAGACTCAAATGCACCCACTTTAACAAACTGACGTCGATCACGTAAGTAATTTGAAAAAAACTTGACGAGTGCCGGGGCAAAGCCTATCACCGCCAATTTACGCAACAAGATATCGTGGTCGACCAGGTCAAATGATTTCTTAAAATCGAAGTACGCAGCATCCACCTGCCTACCAGCATCCATATAAATTACACCGTAAAAGCAGGCTAGATCTAGATAGGTCTTTATTTAAAATATTAAGAGATTCGTTGGTAGTTGATTAAAATATCACTTCGGATCCCAAGATGTTGATAAGTCACAGCCTCATGCGTTCATATAATGGTATATAATGTAATACGTAATTTCTTTTCGACGTGATAATTTAAATATCTTTTGTCAAATTCCAGCCGAAAGCTTCTCAAAATTTCCAGTCGAGAATCTGTCGAAATTATGAATTGATAAATGCTTTGATCAGGTCGTCACTCCATCAAGTGGGTGACCTCCCTACAATTCGCCTACCATACAGTGTATGAAGTAAAGACTTGATAAGACACGCAGGAAGTTTTTTTTTTTTTTATAGAAGAGGGGGCAAACGAGCATGCGGCTCACCTGATGTTAAGTGACTACCGCCGCCCATGATTAACCGCAACACCAGGAGAATTGCGGGTGCGTTGCCGGCCCTTTAGAAAGGAGTAAGCTCTTTTCTTGAAGGTCCCCAGGTCGTATCGGTCCGGAAAAATCGCCGGTGATAAACTATTCCACAGAGAGGTTGTACGTGGAAGAAAACTCCTTGTGAAACGTACAGTGGTGGACCGCCAAGCATACAGATGGTGTGGATGGTATCAGGACGTTTGCCGTGTCGTGCGTTCACGAAATTTGGCGGCTGGGATTAATCCGAACAATTCCTCAGAGCACTGCCCGTGATAGATGCGATAAAATACGCAAAGAGATGCAACATCTCTTCGCAACGCCAGTGAATCGAGCCAATCGGAAAGCACTCGGTCGTCGACGATTCGAGCTGCTCTGCGCTGGATGCGGTCAAGTGGAAGGAGCTGGTACTAGGGAGCCCCAGCCCAGAGATGGGAACAGTATTCCATGTGCGGCCGAACCTGCGCCTTGTAAAGTTGCAGGCGGTGTGCCGGCATGAAATACTGTCCCGCTCTGCTGAGCACGCCAAGCTTTTTAGAGGCCAATTTGGCCTTCCCTTCCAAGTGACCACGAAACTGCACGTCACTCGATATGTTGACGCAGAGGATTCCGATACTGGCTGAGGCAACAAGGGGAGTGCCTTGAAACTGAGGGGATACGACAAAGGGGTTCTTTTTAGCGGTTAACGCGCAAACTTGTGTCTTCTGGGGGTTAAACTGGACTAGATTTAGTCGTCCCCAATCCGAGACTCTGTTCAGCAAAGACTCGACTTCAGACACAAGTTTGTCCCGGCACTCGGAGACGTTTTCCCGAGAAATATTGGCTCGGCCGGTGTAAAGAGCATCACCAGTGCTGTCATCTGCATAGCAATGAATGTTACGGGTATGCAACATATCATTGATATGCAGAAGAAACAGCGTTGGCGATAGCACGCAGCCCTGTGGAACACCAGCATTAATAGGCTTGCAATCGGAGCTTGCACCGTCTACAACGACCTTGATGCTCCGATCTGCAAGAAAGCTGGTGATCCAATCGCACAATTTCTCGGGAAGCCCATAGGAAGGGAGCTTCGAAAGAAGCGCTTTGTGCCAAACCCGATCGAAGGCCTTCGCAATGTCCAAACTAACGGCCAATGCCTCCCCCTTGAACTCTACTGCCTCCGCCCATCTGTGAGTGAGGTAGACCAGAAGATCACCAGCTGACCGACCACGGCGAAAACCGTATTGGCGGTCACTAATCAGCTGGTGATCCTCAAGGTACCTCATGAGCTGGCAGTTTACAATGGACTCCATTGTTTTGGAGAACAAGGAGGTGATGGCGATGGGCCGGTAGTTGGACGGGTTTGAGCGGTCGCCTTTTTTAGGGATCGGGTGGACGAAAGCCGTCTTCCATGATTTTGGGACTACGCCTAGGGAGTAGGAGTACCGGAAAAGACGCGTTAAAACCGGTGCCAACTCTGGAGCACACGTCCTCAGCACAATTGGGGGGATTCCGTCAGGCCCACTCGACTTGTGGATGTCCAGGGAGAGGAGTGCTTTGCGAACCGAGCGCTGTGGGAACTGCACTTCCGGCATGGAGCACTCACACCGCGGGATGGTCGGCGGCGTACTCCCCCCGTCATCGAGAGTTGAGTTAGACGCAAAGAAGGAGCCTAGAAGATCGGCTTTCTCCTTTGCAGTATGGGCCAGTGAGTCGTCCTCCCTGTGCAGAGATGGAAGAGATGGCTGACAGAAATTCCCCTGGACAGCCTTGGCGAGAGACCAGAATGCACGGGTTCCAGAAGGAAGGCGAACTAGTTTCTCGCCAATTCTGCCTATGTGCTCTGACTTTGCCTTGGCAATGACTCTTTTGAAGGACCTAGAGGCGGAATTATACTTCTTTTTTAGAGCGCTGGTGTTTACATCCCGGGACGCTGATGCATCAACCCAGGCTTGATAGCACTCCTGCTTATAGCATGATGCTATTTTACAGGAGCGACCAAACCATGGCTGAGATTTGCCTCCAATGGGCACCACAGAGGAAGGAATAAAAAGTTCCATACCCTGAAGTACCACATCAGTAACAGAATCCGCAACAACGTTGGGATCATCCGGCGAGAAGCAAACCCGCCCCCAAGGGTAGGATGCAAAGAAAGACCGCATCCCATCCCAATCGGCTGACCTATAGTGCCAAACACGGTGGCAGCCTGCAGAATGCAACCGCGATTTCAGCGTGAGTTGCACAACACTCCGGACCAGACAATGGTCCGAGGAGCCTAAAGGGGCGTCGACGGAAATCTGATATCCGTCTGGGTGAGAGGTCAGCAGAAGGTCCAACAGGGAAGGTGCATGATCCTCCACATCTGGAATCCGCGTAGGCGAAGTAACCAGTTGTGTCAGACCATATGCCAAGGCAAAATCATGAACAGATCTCCCCGCATGATCGGTTAAACGTGAACCAAGCCATTCGGCGTGATGGGCGTTAAAGTCGCCGAGGATCACGATCTCTGCGGAGGGGATCTGCTGTAGCAACGAATCTGCAGCCATTTGGACGTGGTCGAAGAGTCGGTCTGTTTCGGCATTACCGCTATGGGACCTATAGAGGCACCCGTAGACGCGCGGATGGTCGTCGCTGTCTACGCGTAGCCAAAGGATGGACAGGTCCGAACCTTCAAGTCTGCCGAGGCGTCGAGAACAGATGTCCTCTCTGACGTAAACGCAAACTCCAGCCCGAGGCACAAAGGAGTGTTCCAGTTTGTACCCCGGGTAGGAGAGATACGAGACATCAGCCGGAGAGGACACCTGCGTCTCGGTTAGAAAGAGCAGAGCCGGCCTCGCCGTCTCGAGATGGTAGTGGACGGCGTTTAGGTTAGAGTGAAGTCCCCTGATATTGCAGAAATTCACGGACAGCGTGGCAGGGGTCGCCTTGGTCTTATTGCTCCGTTTGCCCCGAGCAGTTGTAGTCTTGAGCGGAATTTCGCCCCCCCCCCCCCCAGAATACGCGGGGCAGTCTGAGCACCCACGCTCAGAAGTGGAGAAACTAGGTCGTGGATGCTCAGCGAGGGATTCTCCAGGGGTGCTGGTACCCTCCTGGGGTAGTCTATCTTTATTTAATTCCGCTACCATGTTGATGGGGGGGGGGGGGATTTGGGCCTCCGGCCACCTGCACTCACCAGACGAAACGCGGAAGCAGAGCTTCCACTTCACGCCGGTATTCTGTGAGGTCGTGGTACCACCCCGGTTTGAGCCGGCCCATACGTGCAACAGCAAAGCTGCCGCATGGCTCTACCACTGTTAAGTTGATGGATGCAGGTTGCTCAGGACCATGCTTTGTGGCATTCCTTGGGGGAGGCGTATGTTCGGCAGTGGACTTGTTAAGGGCTTTAATGATGATGATAATGATCATGAAATAGGCTTTTATAGTTTACGTGTGAACTTAGATTATAAACTGTAAAATCTGTTAGTTATAATATTTTATCTGTAACTTTTTTTCGTTAAAAGTGGTTTATATGATAAAGGTTGTTGTGTAAATTCAATATATTCATTATACATGAACATATAATTTTTACGTGGTAGAGCCACGCTGGGGGTATATTATAGTTGTAGCACGTATGTGTCGGCTCGACCGGGGCTGGACTACGCTCTTACAGAATACCAGCGCAATGCCGCTGTGTTCCGTATGGAGAGTGTAGAAAACCGAAGACCCTTTTTACTGCAATCGGGGCATTCCATCTTAGTCCTCAGGGGTGACAACGCATTTGCATTTTCATTTTTAATTGAGGATAAATGCGGATGTCTACGGGCCACAGCATCTACTTACCATCAGGTCTCCATTTGTAAAGAATTGAAATGTTTTGACACATTTTTAACGAAGTGTGATGTGAAGGTAACTAATGAACATCTTTTGGGAAGTTGGTATGTAATGTGACTCATAGCCAACTGCATCTATCCTCGATTAAGAATTAAAATTCAGATGTGTTGTCTGCCCTAAGGACAAAGGCGGTGGACTGAACAAACGGTATCATGATCTCAACACCTCCGGTTTTTTAACTCAGTTTTTTATTTTATTAGTATTAGCTTATGTTAGGAAGATGCTACTGCCCATTTCCTGGTT
Organism: Parnassius smintheus behrii; assembly: GCA_036936625.1. Classification (NCBI taxonomy): domain Eukaryota; kingdom Metazoa; phylum Arthropoda; class Insecta; order Lepidoptera; family Papilionidae; genus Parnassius; species Parnassius smintheus. Next base: position 36,567,140 of record JAUPFT010000022.1, read on the forward strand.
GGTTTCCCTATATCGCCTCTTACGAGACCCTTGGGACTATATTTGGTAGTGGATATTCTTACACCACTACTACATGTTCACGTATTCTTAATCGTATTACTAAATAAAAAGGTTCGTTTAGTTATTTGGGCAAGATGCAAGGAAAACGAAGTGTGAGTCGAAGAAGAACATTTTGGCTGAAAAACCTACGCCAATGGTTTGGAAAGAGCACCCGTTCATTATTCAGAGCCGCGGCAACAAAGATTCAAGTTGCCTTAATGATCGCTGACCTTTAAAAGAAGATAGCACTTTAAGAAGTAGAAGAACTTATTTGGAATTTCTATGACCCAATGTGAGCTTAAAAAACGGCTGATATAGAAGATGGCTGTGAGAATGTCGAAAAACATCTCCTATTAGTAAAAAAAATTAACAACTAGTCCGTTCGTATGGCTGAGGTTTTACACCGGGAGAACATTTATCAAGCTGTGCAAGATCAGCGACAACTTAATAAGTCAATTACACTTATTCCGATATAATATAGCGTTAATGACTTACGTATTAAGTAAATTATATTATAAAGTTGTATTACGTGTGGGTAATAGTAATAGCTTTTGTAAACGCATTTAATTTAAATTTTAAATGGAACCGATTGTTGTAGATGATAAACAGAAATTGGTGCATACAAACTGTACGGTATTATGGCAAAGATATACGAGGTATTTGGCTGCTTGGACTAGTGGTCATAATGCGACTGCTGACTATATTGCCCGGGTTACAATTCCGGAGCCCATGATCAGTCGGGACCAAAAAAATCAGTTTAAGAGTATAGAAATTCTTAAAATAATTGGACTTGCGTCTGATTTTTTTACTTGGTAGAGCCACGCTGCAGTTATAAAATGATTGTAGCGCTAATGGGTCGGCTCGGCCGGGGTAGGACCACGCTCTCATAGTATACTGGTGTGAAATATCAGCTTATTGCTAATATGTTTCGTATGGTGAGTGTAGAGAACCGAAGACCCTTTTTACTGGAAACGAGGCTTTCCATCTCAATCCTCAGGGGTGAAAACGCATATGTATTTTGATTTTTAATTTAGTATAAATATAGATGCTTATGGGCTACAGCATCCACTTACCGTCAGGTGGACTATGTTCTCGTTTGTCGCCCTTGTTCTACAAAAAAAAAAATGTCGGTTTACCGTCCCATTGGACTATAAGAGTGAGGATATACTAATTGGGTACGTATTATTTTAATTTCGGTATTTTTAATTGATTTATTCTATCAGTTCAAACATTGGTTATTTTTTTAGTATGTACTGAAAGTTTATTTCAAATAAGTACTATTTATTGATAGATCAATTTCATAATATGTCAATGTAAAATAAAATATACTATAAATTTTAAAATATCAGTGTCATAGACTTCTTATCCGTTTACCTGTTACACCCGATTTTTTTCCAGGCGGTAAAAAAAATCATTCAGTATATACCATGCGGTCAAATAACCTATACAAATAAATAAAATTCAAGTGTTTGTTTGTAATGTTAAAATAACAGTTTTTTTGCTAAATGCGTATGAAAGTATATACGGTATCTACAACAAAACAATTTTTAAATTTTTTGTCTGTCTGTCTGTGTTTGTTCCGCCTAATCTCCGAAATGGTTGGACCGATTTTGCCGGGACTCTCACTGACAGATACCTGATGTTATAAGGAGTAACTTCGGCTACTTTTATTTTAGAAAATAATTAGGCCCACCACATACATACGCAATTCCGTTTCGGGGCCTTAGAGTTCCGCGCAAAAAAATTTAAATCCATGAAATCCAATCTTAATAAAATCCACGCGGGCGTAGTCGCGGGGAACAGCTAGTATTTAAGAAAAACCTTACTTATTAGGTTTCAGGCCCAAATACCTGACATTGAAATTTGCGATAGTTTATTACCTAGGCTTTGGAACTTTTACATAAATAATTCGGCCAGTATACGAATACAACCGTTTCTATTATAGCCTATAAAAGTTCAATTGTCATAGTTGCCACGCTTGCCAAGTGGTAGTTTAAGCTTTTATTAGGAAGACGCTGCTGGCCATCCCTTAATTTTTTTCCTCTGTCGCCTCTTAAAACACCCACGGGATGATATGGGATGGTGCCGATTTCCGATGCAGTGGTCAAAAGTTAAACTTTAAACGAAAAACACATTATTGTATTTTATTCTATACTTATGTTACTACCTACTAACTACTAGTATGAAGTTATTTAGAATGAAAACCATACTACTGGTTAAATAATTCAAGCTTGACAGTCAAATTAACTTACTTTATGCAGAAAACGAGACGATCATAAATAGTTTTATTTGAATATTTGTACTGCAAGTGGGAGGTGTTAATTTAAATGTTTGTTATGACTTATTTATCTTGACAGAGATTACTATTTTGGTGCATTAAATATTTTCTGACGGCTTATTATGGCAGTGAATAAGCGTTTGGTTTATCACTGCGGAGTTGCGAGTTCGAATCTCGCACGGTATGAGTGTTTGTATGGCCCACAAATAATCGTTCCCGGTCTGGATGTTTGTGTGCACATGGTGAACATGTGTACGTTAAAAAAATTAAGTAAGGGAGGAAGAACCTTTTTACTGAAAAACAGACATTCCATCTTAGTCCTCACGGCTGATAACGCATCTGCATTTTGATTCGTGGATAGATGTAGATGTCTATGGACCACAGTAATCACTTACCATCAGGTGGACTGTGTGCTCGTTTGTCATCTTATCCTATGAAAGAGTGAGATAGGAAATGGGCAGCAGCAATATATCGCAAAATAATAATATCTCAAAATAATGAAAAAAATATAATTTTTAATTTGCTTGCCATACGTGACAACTATAGCCAATAAACACCTATGAGGCTGTTAGTAAATGATAACACAACCATTTGTATTTCTTTGTTGGCCTTACCGCTAATTTAATTGCCTTATGTTGGCAACATTTTTACATTCTCATCTTTTATAGTTTGTGGCACAGTAATCTATGTTTTCTGTGGTTATTACTAATAAAAACGTTGTTGCATATTTCCGTGTTCTACAGTTATTTTAATGATTTCATCCCAAGACATCAACATGGTAGCAGAGCGTGGTTGATAAAAATCATTAAAAGTAAAAACGCAGAAAGAACAAAATCCGGCAGCGGCGTAATTGTTCCGTCACGCCACCGTCATACATTTTGAGGTTACCGCATAACCTAGACCTACCTTGGACCGGTGTGCTCGATCAGTGACATCGTTGAAAAATTGTTATACATAAATAGAAGATGACCAGTACCGACCACAATCCATTTCAAATAGACAGACTCGTCGGGAGAGACAATTATGCGAGTTGGAAATTCGCAGTGGAAGCGTATTTCAAGCTTGAAGATTTGTGGAGTTGTGTTGAAGGAACTAATACCGACGTCAGGAAGGAAACAAAGGCAAAAGCTAAGCTTATTTTACTGTTAGATCCGATTAATTGCGTCATGTACAGAGCGCAACTACATGTAAAGAAGTCTGGGGTAGTTTGCAGCAGGCCTTCGATGACAGCGGGTTATACAGAAAAGTTGCCTTGTTGAGAGACCTTATCACAACTACATTGGACAGTTCTCGAAATGTAGATGACTATGTGAATAAGATAATGTCCACAGCTCATAAGCTTAGGAATATCGAATTTGACATTGACGATGAATGGCTCGGAACGCTTATATTGGCTGGCTTACCCGAAATTTATAAGCCAATGATAATGGGTTTGGAGAGCTCAGGGATCAAGATTTATGCAGACTCCATCAAAACTAAACTCCTGCAGGAAGTTCAATGCTCAGAAAGTACAGCATTCTTCACTAAGAGGACAGCCGTTCTCAGGAATCACAGTACAGGAAAGGCTTGTAATCAGAAAGGACCCCGATGTTATAATTGTAATAAGTACGGACACTTCGCCAAGAACTGCCGTGCTCCGAAGAAGAAGAATATTGAAAAAGTAGAAGAAAATAAAAGTTATGTTGCAGCTTTTTCAGCATGTTCTCAGACAATGAATCCGGACCTTTGGTATGTGGACTCAGGTGCCTCTATGCACATGACCAATAGATGTAACTGGATGTATGATGTAACAAGTCCACCGATACCCACCATAACTGTTGCCAGTAGGACACCACTACCCGTGGAAAATATGGGAAAGGTTAATTTATTAGTGAATAATAATAAACAAAGTAAAATTCAGGTAAGAGATGTTCTGTATATACCTAAACTTGCTGCCAATCTCTTATCAGTAAGCGCTATCGTGAAAAGTGGCTGTAAGGTAAATTTTAGAGATAAATGTTGTGATATTTTTGATCATAATAATAAATTCCTCTGTTCAGCCACATTAGTAAACAATTTGTATCAGTTAAACACTCACAGAGAAATGTTCTCTAATCTAACATGCTCAAATAACTTAAATGATGTTGTCCTATGGCATAGACGCATGGGACACCTGAATTTTTCAGATGTTAACAAGTTACCGGAGTGTGCAGAGGGAGTCGATCTGTTTCCTGACAATAGTAAAGGTCCTTACACATGTACCACCTGCTTCGAAGGTAAACAAAGCAGATTACCCTTCAACAACATTGGCTCCAGAGCTTCACATCCATTGCAGCTTATCCATACTGACTTGTGTTGACCGATGGAGCAGATGTTGCTGGGAGGTATGAAGTATTTCATTACCTTTATAGATGACTTTACTCGAAAAGTTAATGTCTATTTTTTGAAAGACAAATTGAGTATACTAGAAGTGTTCAAAGATTATAAAAGTAAAGTAGAGAATGAACTTGATACTAAAATAAAAATTGTTCGGTCAGATAACGGGAAGGAGTACTGTAATAAGTTATTTGACAGTTTTTTAAATAGGCGTGGAATTGAACATCAAACAAGTAATCCATACTCACCCCAACAGAACGGCCTAGCTGAAAGGATGAACAGGACGCTGGTAGAAAAGGCCAAATATATGTTGTTTGATGCTCATTTGCCAAAGCAGTTTTGGGCAGAGGCGCTAGCAACAGCGACCTATATAGTTAATAGGTCACCCACTAGATCACTTGATGGCAAAACTCCTATAGAGATGTGGTCAGGCAAGAAACCCAACTTATCAAATATAAAATTTTTTGGGTCTGAAGTAATGGCTCAAGTACCTAAAGAAAAACGTCAAAAATGGTATTCTAAATCTAAAAATTTTTTATTTCTTGGTTACTGTGAATCTAGTAAGGGATATCGGCTACTTGATCCTGACACAAATAAAATTGTCAAAAGTAGAGATGTAGTGTTTTTAGAAAATGTTCAAAGATTTGAGCATAATGTGTATTTACCTTGCTTACCTAACAGTGATCCTAAAATACAGTTAACTGAAGAACCCTGCAAAGAAGAATCACGAATCAGCTCAGATCGGTCTACTAGTGATGAGTACCTGTCAGGCGACAGTGATGATCCATCCTACATACCAGAGGAATCAGTTGACCTTCCGACACCAGCGCGTAATATAAACTTACGGCCACGCAGAGCTGCCCAGTATGCAGAAATGGATAACCATGATGGTGACATAGACGCTGAAATTTACATGTCACAACCAGAACGCTATGAAGAGAATGATCAGGTGTGTCACCTACATAAATCAATCTATGGGCTCAAGCAGGCTAGTCGTCAGTGGAACCTGAAATTAAACAATGTTCTACTTAAAATTGGATTGGAAAGATCAAAAATAGACCCATGCATCTATTATTCTGTAAATGAATCAAAAATGATTTTTATTGCTGTTTGGGTGGACGATTTCATGATTTTTGCAAATGAGAAGAAAACAGCAACGGATATCAAAGAAAAACTCAAAGAGAAATTCTTTATGAAAGATCTGGGTGATATACAGCAGTGTATTGGCATAAATATAAATAGAAATCGTGAGGCAGGTGGGATCATGTTGGACCAAGAAAAATATATAAACCAAGTGTTAGAACGCTTTGGCATGTCTGAATGCAAACCAGTTTGCACTCCGATTGAGGTAAATATGAAATTTGATAAGAAACCTGAGAATGAAGATGGTAATTTCCCATATAGGGAAGCGGTGGGCTGTCTGATATATCTGGCACAAGTTACACGACCTGACATCACATATGCAGTGAACAAGTTGAGTCAGTACTGTAAAGACCCAGGGATTCAACACTGGCTTGGAGTAAAAAGGGTCATGAGATATCTTCAAGGAACCAAGAACCTAAAGTTATGTTATGTCAAAGATGAGTCTAAGGATATAACTGGGTATTGTGATGCAGACTGGGCTAGTGACCCACAAGATAGAAGATCATGCAGCGGTTACACTTTTATTTCTCAAAATGCTTGCATATCTTGGAATTCGTGTAAACAACAGACTGTGGCACTCTCGACAGCAGAGGCTGAATATATGGCGATGGCTATGGCGACCCAGGAGGCGTTGTGGCTTCGGCAACTGCAAGATGAGCTCGGGCAAGGCTTGGATTGTGCATTACTCATTTATAGTGATAACCAAAGTGCAATAAGGCTGGTATTAACTGATTGTTATAAATCTAAGACTAAACATATAGATATAAGGTTGCATTTTATTAGGGAAAGTGTTGTTAAATGTAAAGTTAAATTTTTATTTGTAAATTGTTGTAACATGATAGCTGACAATTTGACAAAAGGTGTTACACTTGCAAAACATTTATATTGTATTAGTAAAATGGGATTGTGTTCTAGAGGGAGTGTTAGTAAATGAGAACACAACCATTTGTATTTCTTTGTTGGCTTTACTGCTAATTTAATTGCCTTATGTTGGCAACATTTTTACATTCTCATCTTTTATAGTTTGTGGCACAGTAATCTATGTTTTCTGTGGTTATTACTAATAAAAACGTTGTTGCATATTTCCGTGTTCTACAGTTATTTTAATGATTTCATCCCAAAACATCAACAGAGGCAATCTATGGAAAAAGCCAAACTTTTTAATGGCCTTTTAATAGGTTGTAACGATGATGATAATGAAATGACTGTAACCAAATGGTAGAAGGTTGTGGAATAGTGTAAAATTAAAAAGTTATGGTTTAGAATACTTCACTCGATTACTACCTGGAACGATTTCTAGTACAAACACAAGTATTTTAAGGTTAGTTGCAGTTAAAAAAGTTAAAGTTACAGCCTATATACGTCCCACTCCTCGGCACAGGCCTCCGCTCGTTTCTGAGAGGGTTTTAGAGCAAGGAATTGTTCACCGCGCTGCCCCAATGCGTGTTCACGGACTTCACATGTCTTCGAAATATTTTATTTTCTTATTTCTCAGAAATGGAGGTTTCCTCACGATGTTTTCTTTTACCGCTGCGCACGTGTTAAATCAGCACTTAAAACTGCAATTAACAATTTCATTGGTGCCGGTGGAGATCGAACACGATTTGCTCGCATACTGTGAAATTTACAACGAGGTAGTTGCTGTAGTTGAAATTAATAATATCCTTAAGATCGAATTTCGGTCTCGGGGACCAGGCTCAACGAAGAGTAGTAGAAGAGGCGCACAAGACAGGAATATAGTGCAAGCACAGGTGCACTTTCTATTCCCTCACTCTCGTAGTCCGTGACGAGAGAGAGTGGGCGCAAGACCAACACCTTTACTAGCTCTACGAGGTACGGGGTGGAATACCACCCAAGAAACCTAGTGACTGATTTTGGCCCAACCCGGGGTTCGTACCCGGGAGATCTTGATCAGAAACTGCGTGAAATTAATACTAGTAATATCGGACTCTCTTCGGAAAATCTTTCTTTTTTAAAAGAATTTTGCACGATTCCAAACGTGACCTCGAAATATTTTAGGCTAGCGACTAATCCTTGGGCTATCATGACTCAACTACAACTCAAAGCAGGGATCGGGGAGGAGGAGGTGTTGCTATAGTTGCCACTCTAGGTTGGCCTCCGTAGACATTTATTATTTTTATTTGTTATCAGAAAAATGCTGCTGTTCCTCTCCTATTTTATTTCACTCTATCACCTCTTATGACACCCTCCCCCCACGGGACGAAATATGGTTTCGATTCCCTTACGGCTCCACTACACGGCTGTACTATATTATACATAGAAATTACTAGATATTTATAGATATTTATATAAGAACGGTGGGTTGCTGTGCTCACGTTATGGCTATTATTTGGTATTTCAGCTGGGCTAGGCATAGGAATGCCAGATCGGAAAACCAAATATATTGACAATATTTTAAAATGTCGGGGTTTTAGGGTTGTTGTCGGGAGAAATAAATAATTAAAATGTAAACTAAAAAGTTTATTTTTTATATTATTAGGCTACAAAAAGACTAGTTTTCCCTACTAAGGTTCCCACATGTATTTGGCATTGGACTTTACTAAACCAATTTGGATCCATTGATAGTATTAAGAAAAGATTTAAAATTCAAACAGTTTACTTTAAATGTGTGATTTTGAGTTTTGTCTGGAGATTATTTAAAATGTTGGGAGATTCCAGACGAATTCTGACCATCTGGCAACTATGGCTAGGCACGATAATAATGTTACACCGCTTGCCTAGTTTTTACGCCGTATTTTAATAGTTTATGACTGAATAAATTCAAAATAACAAATAAAAACTAATAGTATTATTTTAACCACCCTAATTATAACCTCATAATATGTATATAATCAGATTCAAATCATATATCATATATGATTTGAATCTGATTATTTATATATAATCATATGAATCATATAATCATTTATGTATATCAAAGTGTTCTTCGCAAATAATATACCTATTATAGAAAAGATTACGCTTATTACAAAAATATTACCCGGTATTATTTCAATTGTTCATATGCGAGTTGAACTGAACTTTATTAGATATAATATTTACTAATTTTTTTTTTGCAAAATAATGGTGACAAATGAACATCCTCGATTAAGAATCAAAACACAGATGCGTTGTCACCCCTGAGGACAAAGATGGGATGCCTCGTTTCCAGGAAAAAAAGGGTCTCCGGGTTCACCCTCACCATACGAAACACAGAAATATTAAGCTGCTATTATACGCTGGTATTTTGTGAGAGCGTGGTCTTTCCCTTGTCGATACGACCCATTCGTGCTACAACCATAATATAGCTGCAGTGTAGCACTACCACGTATAAAAAGAATTTCTTACAGATAAGTAGTTTTTATAACGCAAAGTTTTTTTTTAATAAGAGAGAGGGCAAACAAGCATACGGCTCACCTGATGGTAAGTGATTACCGCGGCCCATGAACAACTGCAACACTAAGGGAATTGCAGATGTGTTGCTGGCCTTATAAAAAGTAGTGGGTTTTTTTCTTGTAGATCCTAAAGTCGTATCGTAAAGTCTCTAATTAATTAAGATCTTGACTACGCTTAGCCGGATCATTCTAACAAACTGAGCAATGTACTTTTCATAACAGTTTCTTCTCCTAGTCATCATCTCAAAAAAAAAAAACTCTATTACTAGATGTATATGGATGTATGTAGATGGGTCTCAAGGGAGGAATTGGGTTAACCTCTACGCTTGGTACTAGGCTGCACTAAAAGTATCGGGAGTGGAATATTTTCACTGTTCCTGTCATATTAAAATCTTTTTAAATGAAAACTCCTTGGTTTTAAAAATCGAATACCATTTATTTATTTAAAAAAAGATTCTCGGTCTTGTCACAAGGTTTTGTCAAACTTGTTTAGTCGTTGAAAAAATGGAATTGACTCAAGAAAATTCAAGAGCGATGATTTATTATGACTTTCAAAGTGGTTTAACACAAAAACAGTGTGGTGACCGGATGATTTCTGCATTTGGTGATGAAGCCCCATCCAAAACCACAATTTATTGCTGGTTTGCTGAATTTCAACGTGGACGAGTCAAGTTCAGTGATGATCCACGTCAAGGTCGTCCAAAAACTGCAGTCACCCAAGAAAACGTTGATGCTGAGCGTAAGCTGATTGAGGAAGATCAACATGTGACATACCGCGAAATTCAGGCAACTTTAGACATTGGCATGAGTCAAATACAAATAATATTGCATGAACAATTAGGTGTAAAAAGTTGCTTTCCCGGTTTTTACACCTAATTGTTCATGCAACGCTCTTCTCTTTATTCATGCTTTGCTCGCGTTACTTGGTGCGTCAGAACTCTCGAAAGATTTCACGCAGGATCCTCAAATGTATACAACATCGTATCAGGTGACGAATCCTGGATATACGCGTATGAACCCGAAACAAAAAACCAGTCACGAGTTTGGGTGTTCGAAAATGAGTTAAAGGCAACAAAAATTATTCGTTCACGGAGTGTTGCAAAAAAAAAATGGTGGCCACGTTTGTCTCCAAAACCGGCCATGTTACGACTATTTCTCTTGAGGGACAAAGAACGGTTAATGAAGAATGGTATGCTAGCATATATTTGCCACAGGTCGTTTCTAAACTCCGTAAAGAGAACTGCAACCGCCGCATCACCTCTATCACTACAATGCGAGTTCTCACACCGCACACAGAACAAAAGAGTTTTTAGAGCAAGAAAACATAGAATTATTAGACCATCCGCCGTACAGTCCCGACCTAAGCCCTAATTATTTCTATATTTTCCCTAAAATAAAGAATAAATTGCGTGGACAGAGATTTTCATCACCTGAGGGAGCTGTGGACGCCTACAAAACGGCCATTTTGGAGACCCCAACTTCCGAATGGAATGGTTGCTTCAATGATTGGTTCCATCGTATGGAAAAACGTGTTCGCGGAGAATACTTCGAAAAGCAATAAATACATTTTTAAATAGTAATGTCGTGTACCTTCTTGATTCCCGAAATTTTCTCGTAGTTGGATTGGCATTTACAATACAATACGTCTCACAGCTAGGTGGGTATTTATCAGAAGTCATGTGATTATTTTGGCGTTTCCTATAATCTACCTTTTGGCTCAAAATGGGGTAATGTGTTATTTTGCAACGCTTCCATACGACGTTTTTTATAACAGTTTATCTTATATTAAACGTTTTATATTTGGTGAAGCTACGCTGCTGCTATATTATAATAGTTGATGCACGAATAAATCGGATCTCTTACAGAATACCAGCGTAAATAGCAGCTTACATAGCAGCTTATAGATGCGATGTCACCCCTGAGGAACAAGATGGAATACCTTGATTTCAGTAAAACGAGTCTCCGGTTCTCAACACTCACCAACTCACCATACGAAACGCAGCAGAATGAGGCCTCCATTTTAGGCTGGTATTCTGTGAGAGTGTGGTCCTTTCTCAGCCAAGCCGACCCATCCGTATTACACCCATAATATAGCTTAACCACGTGATAGAATGTTATATTTTCTATTTTCATGTATCTGGATTTTTTTTAATTTGTTATTTTATAGTGCATGTCAGTGTTATTTAAAAAGATTTGTACAACTAGGTATGTATTTATTTATGACTTCAAATTAATGAAGTAGTTTTCTCTGTTATAATAAAGAAAAGGAATAAAAACAGCCTTGCTCTTTTAAATTTTTACATCGATTCAATTACCAACATGACTTACAAATGTCTTCCAAACAAAATAATTCCAATATAAAAACAGTTAAGGACAACTGATAACATTTTAAAACAAATAAAACAACCGGCCCGATATCACACCCACACTGGCGTTGAGATTTATAAGGGAGAGTTAATTGACTCGTGTTGGTTTAATACAGGGGTGTTAAACTCAGGGGCAGTTAATAAAATTCTTTAGTTAAATTTTCTTGATTATTAATTTCTGGGGAAGAAATAAGTGACATTTTATTAGAGCAGTATAGATGGTCAGCCTTTATTGTGTATATCTGTCGGAAATCCGGTAATTACCTTAAAACCGTTTGCTACGTTATAGAGAAAGTTTGTAAATTCGAAACATTTTTCAAGATGAAAACAATTCAATTTTTTAACCCCCGACGAAAAAGAGGAGCGTTATAAGTTTGACCGCTATGTGTGTCTGTCTGTGTGTCCATTTATGGCACCGTAGCTATTAAACGAGTGAACCGATTTGAGTGCGGTATTTTTATTTAAAAGCAGGTTTTCTAGCGATGTTTCTTATGGTCGACACACAAGGTCAGTTCAACTGATCATTCCAACTAATCAGTTGAAACTAAAAGTGTTGATATTTTTTAAATACTGGATTCTCGATATATCGGTAAATAAACTTATATATTGATATTGATATATTTATAATTATCAATATATCGAAAATTCAATATTTAAAAAATATCAACAGTTTTAGTTTGAACTGATCAGTTGGAATGATCAGTTGAACTGACCGTGTGTGGCGTCCATAAGACATGTTTTATCAAAATCAGTTCAGCCGTTTAAAGATCATCAGCTTTTTTGTTTCGTTGGTTTTTGAATTTTCTATTTAAGTTATATCAAACAAATTCAACTATAGCCAGTATATTTACTTGTATTTTGTTCTGCGTTTATTCATATTTATTTGTTAATATATTTAAAGTGAGTATAATGTAATATATAAACAATGAGCAGTAACATACGTAACATTAACATTTTAAAGGCTAGCAGGTTGCGGACCTCCCATTTGAGATCTCTGGCCTTTAGCATGCTGATTTTCATTATTTACGACCAGCGATTAAATGTCGGTGTCGTTACGTCGTCGTCGGGTAAAGGGCAAATTAAAAAAAATCAGTTTCTTTGTAACATAAAGAAATATGGAAAATGGAAGAATCTCTTTAGCAGCGAATTTGTATCAGCGACTTGACATAAGAAAAGTATAAAAAGAAACGTAGCTACAGCGTTGTTAATAAAATAGAATAAGTTAAGAAAAAAGCCTATTAGAAGGTGAATTAATTGCTTTAAAGTAACAACGTGATGTAACAGTAATTGTTTACGGGCCAAAATATCTACATTATAGTAGGTATCGTTCATTTGTCACCCAAATTCTATCAAAAGTTAAACGTTATATGTATATAAATACATATGCAAGCGTAGGGATAAAAATACATTGCTTATATAATGTAATTCCAAATAAGATACATAAACGACTGAATTCTTCTGATTTAAATACATATAACAAAAGCTGAAAAAAGAGATGTACACACATGCACTTGCTGTGGGTACGGACAAGTATAAAAAATGCAATTTGTGGTTTTATTTATCCATATTTATTTTTACAGCCGAAAATAGGCCTTTCTGCCACAAAGCACAGTCCTGAGCCACCTGCACCCATCGACTTCTTGCATCTCTGACCAGGTCGTCACTCTATCACATTTCTTTCACTGACATTGTAAGAAAGATTAGAATAAATACATTCAGCATGTCTACGATTTTAAAATAACTTTAGCCCTATACCGTTGACCCTTCGCATTCGTTAAACATTATTGTTTATTTAATTCATGGACGCGTTAATTGAGAGACAGGTTAGAGTGATTCCCGAGTGACGGCCATTTTGTTTTCATTTCGACGTTTTATGATGACAGATTGGTGGGACTGTAGGGGTGTAGCAGATGATTTTAATATGATAATTAATGAGTTATTGTGCTTTTTCGTTAAAATATAACAATAACTTTCATATGTATAACGATAACAAAAATAGACCCAGGGAAAAGATTCGAGTTTGTAGCATGGACCTAGAAAAAAGGGCGGACGCCGTCGCTTAAAACAATTACTGACGCACCCATAGTAAGTCACTTCGCTAATACAAAAAGCCGGCACGCACACATGCACACCATAGTAAGTCTACCGCCCGTCATACGCTCCAATCCGTGCTCGCGTAGTTATTTTCACATAGTTAAACGGCCGCCATTGCGAGGCGTCAATTGTTTCTTAGCAACAATCTGTCCACACTTTTTTCTAGGTCCTTGGGTTGTAGAGAGAGGTTTTGACAATTTAAAACTTTAAAGTTTCATTTTCTTTCACTGACATTATGAGAATCTGTTCTTATTAACTCACTCATTCTCACAGAACTGGAAGACATAGCATTATGCTGGTATTTTATGTTGGTATTTTGTGCGACCATAGTCATGGTAGCCACAGGTCTGCTTGAGCTTCCAATTTATTCATAGCTTTAATTTTTAACTTTTTTGTTTTGTTGCGTTATTTTATTATAGAAAATACTTTGTTTACTTATCGGTTCCTTTTTCAATTTTGTTTAAGAATAATCGTTGATCTTTAAAAACATGACAAAAAGCCTTTTCGCCATTTTTCTCCGTACAGAGGAATCTCATTTGAATTAATTTCAACATTTGATTAAAATATGTATTGACGCTTGACAAACGAAGTTTTTATTTCTAACGTCGAAAAATAAAGAGTTTTCATTTCTTTTCTTTTTCAATTCATCCTCTTACGTTGATAACATAATACACTACAACGTGGCTCTACTGCATAATAGCTTGAGTATATTTTACTTCCTTATACCTTCATTTAGTAGTCCTAATACCAAAATAGATTCTTAGCGCAAGATGTAAAATTTAAATAATACTTGTTTTTACAGATTTTATCGCGTATATTCAACTTTTTAAATACTTATTCGACGTTTCGAACACTTTACAGCACCCATGGTCACGGGGGACACAGATGTTCAACGTCTAAATGTCATAGTTAGGCGCGGTTACCATAGAATAATTAAACTATGACAATTTAGACGTTGAACATCTTAGTCTCCCCCGTGACCATGGGTGCTGTAAAGCGCTCGAATGTCGGGTATTCAAAAAGTTAAATATACGCAATAAAATCCGTAAAAACTAGTATTATTTAAATGTGTAATGTTCGCGTAAATATAAGAAATCAAGATGTAGAATGTTAGGCACAAAGACGCAAAGAATCGTAATATTTATGCATTGTAAGAAAAACTTTACATTATTTTTTAATATACACATTGATAAAAGTTAAATTGAAATGTATAAGCAACGAGAACGAAATTAATTTGACATTTCTTCATAAGGCACAAAAAATTAAAAACACTGACAGCCCTACATGGCTATAAATTGATTCGACCATACGCATACCGTAGGTAGCTGTTGAAATCCGATGAAATGTTTACGTAAATAATATGAGACGAAAATTTATTTATACTCTGTCGAATTTTATGGCTCAATGCGGCTAATTTGTTTGTTTGTTTGCTTGTGGAAAGTTAAAGTACTATCGATACCGCTTGAGAGATTCTTATAAAGATTTATAGTTATTTGTTTTGTTTAAAAGCAAGTTTGCTGTAAGATTTTTTTTAAAGTTTGTAAGTGTGAAATAAAAGCTATGGTTTAGAATACAAAATAATTGCAGTGCGTTTTAGGTGGCAGGACTACTTTTTGGTACAGTTGTCTGCAGAACTTTTTAGCTGGCAAGGTTCCTTTTTGGTCTCGGTATCGTCTACGTAAGTCGATTACCGCAGCTTGGGAGCTATTCATTAATTACGGTTTTATTATTCTGAAAAAAAACGGGATAGAATTTTACGTAAGAAAAGGGAAGGGAAAGATAAGATTTCTCTAACCCCCCCCCCCTCCGGTTAGAGAAATCTTATCTGAACTTACATGAGGTTAGGGGGAGAGGGTCAAAAATGAATGGCCCCGAAGTACTACGTATAGTACTCGATTGGTTACGACTTATGACTTAAGAGGCATTCCATCTTTACCTTCAGTGTGATGACGCACCTGTAGTTTTCCTTGTTTACTGTCAAAGCCATGGACTCCATGGGCTGTACATTTTGATTTAATGTTATATATTATACTAGCTGATGCCCGCTCGCTTCGCTGGGCGCACGACAATAGACGCTAATAACGTACATATAATAAAATATCAAGAATTTTTTTAGAGGGCTTATCATAGAATCCGTCCTTAGTGAGCTTCTACACTGCGAAATGAGTAACTATAGTAAATTTCATGTCAATCGGGTGTATAGTTATAGAGATATTATAATGAGTCAGTCAGTCACTGGTACGTCGCTGACAGAATAGAATAGAATAGAATGGAACATTTTTTATTTAATATAGATAAACGTAATTCTTATTGAAAGTCATTTATTACTTTACCACTGGTTCAAAAAAACCTCTGTCCTGGAAAGAACAAGCAATAAACCCAGTTGAACGTTTTTTAAATAAATTTTACAATGTCAATGGTTACAACAATTATAGAAGGCTACGATCAGAGTTTTTCTGTAAGATAGACTTCATAATGATGATATGTGCAGTAAAACCAGAGTAAAGCCAACGTCTACGGTTCCGTGGTGCAATGGCTTCGCAATGAGTTGCAGCTCTAAGGGCTTCGGGGAATCCCCCACGGAATCAGTACTTGTGTGGCCTGCAAATAATTGTTCTGGGTCTGAATGTTTGTCATTGTTAAATTTATGTATGTAAACTCCACGATACAGGAGAAAATGTGAAGGTAATTTCTTTTTAAAGAAGTAGTAGCAATGTGTCGGCCATATAGATCAAAGAAACGATCTTCGACGTGGAAAGAAAGTTCCTGAATGGCAACCTGTTTGCGGTATGCTAGGTGCTGGGCAGCCTCTCACCTGTAAGAGATGCAGGGAGTCCATGGATGCAGGTGATCAGGACTGTGCTCTGTGGCTTTCCTTAAGGGAGGCCTATGTTCAGTAGTGGACTTGTGACCGACTATAATGATGATGATGATGACGATGGTGATTGTTCCTGAGTTCCTTTGTCACTCCTATATCATAAAATATTGTTTTTATAAACGTGGCTTCTTCTTTTTTTATCTGACCGCAAATTATCCTTTACACGTAAGAAATACAACATTACAGCAGGCACAGATTCGGCTTCAAATGGAATACTGATTCCATCTCTAGTCTGGGGCTCCCCAGTGCCATTACATCTCATCTAGCGCAAAACGGTTCGAATTATCGGCGACCGAGCTCTTTCTGGATGATTGGCGGTCCACCACTGTACGATTTAGAGAGATTTTTCCGGTCTGATACCACTTAAGAACCTTCAAGAAAAGAGTCTACACTTTTTTCAAGGCTGGCAACGCATCTGTAATTCCACTGATGTTGCAGTTGTGCATGGGCGGTGGTAGTCACCCACCATCAGGTAGGCGCATGCTCGTTTGCCCCCTCTCCTATAAAAAATGGACGTAGGGTGGTAAAGAAATCTTTTTATGGGTAATGAGGCATTGTATCACGGACCTTGAAATAGAACGTATCTAATCTGTGCAAAATAAGCTTACTGTTTATTAATAATTAACAGGGTAATAGGGGTTTAAGGAATACAATTCTTTGCGAAAATACTATTTTAGGGCAACAGGGTTATATCAATTTAAAGGAGACTATGCCTATATACCGGTATATGAAACCGGTCCTCAAAATTTAAAATAGCTATCCTGAAAATATCCTACAGACAAGTAGCAGTCAGCATTTTTCAAGGAGCAAATGATTTTGACAATTATATAAACGCTTAACTTAATAAAGAAATTTGGTTTTAAAGGATTATAATTACGATAGTCAAGGATAATAGATTAAAAATATGGATGCAAGTGGCTCAGGACCGTGCTTTGAACATACCTTGGGGGAAGCCTATGTTCAGCAGTGGACTTGTGAAGGGCTGTAATGATGATAATGCTGATGAGATTAAAAATTGTTTTAAAACACTTTATATTTTTTATAGAACAAGGGTGACAAACGCCACACAGTCCGCCTGATGGTAAGTGAATTTTTGGAGTGACTGAGTGGAGTAAAAAGGGTTCCGGTTCTATACACTCACCATAAGAAACAATTTGAGCTGGTATTTTACGCTGGCATTCTGTGAGAGCCTGGTTCTTCTTCGGTCGAGCCGACCCATTCGTGCTACAACTATATATCTGCAGCATGGCTCTACCACGAAAACCGTAGAATTCACAGTTAGAACAATAGTAACAGTCCAATCGGAGTTTCTAGATATATAAACTTAATCTGTGTAACTCAATACAGATCATCATTACATTGTCTTTATGTATATAAGTAAACAATAAATTATTTAAAACGGTTTACGGTCGCTGTATGCAATATATATGTTAATTAGAGTTCAATTTTACGGTCGCAAATCATGGATATCATTATGTATTGATGACTTGCTGATTAATTGTGATTAATATGTTTTACCTATGGCAGTAAAGGGACAAAGTATAGCCATTTTAAATATGGGTTGTTCAATTTGTAGATTTTTCATTTGTATACATAAATATCAAATTGAATTATTAAAATATTTAAATATTTAGGTTATAAAAGATTAATTATGTGTTTATGTGCATATAGTTTACGACTTTTTAAGGTTTGATTTAAATTTTGTCATATTATTAATATTAAAAATTGTATAGAAAAAACACCTGCACCAAATAATGTCCAAACAAAACCTTAAAAATCTCGACAATTGATTTAGAATTAGATAGTATCTTTTTCTTTTAAAACTGTAACCAAAATGAGTCACGTTTTTTTTTAAATTAAATGAAGATGTATATATATTTTTATTCATTTCATTTGTCATTATTTTATTTCTTCTTTTATTTTCTAACTGAATTCTAACATAAAACAGACTACATCTTTACCTTCATCATCGCAGAAGTAGAAAGATTTGTTTTAATCGTCTCGCTTGACGAGCGGATTGAAACAGTATCAGACATCACGCTCTTTGGATGCCGCTGTTTGTTTTTGGTCATAATGTTTTACACCTGGCGTAAACAAGATGGCATACCACTATCTATTGGAAGCGTTAAGACATTTTTAGCATTTTTTTACGTGGTATAGTCATACTGCACCTTCATCATAATTATAGCACGAATGGATTGGTTCTATCGGATTTTATACATGGTAGAGCCATGCTGCAGTTATATTAGTAGTATAGTTGCAGCACGAATGGGTCGACTCGATCAGGGAAGGACCACGCTCTTACAGAATACTGGCGTAAAATAGTAGCTTAATGCTGCTGTGTTTCGTATAGTGAGTGTAGAGAACTGGAGACCCTTTTTACTGGAAACGAGGTATTCCATCTTAGTCCTCACGGGTAACAACGCATCTGCTTTTTGATTCCTGGTCGAAAATAGATCTAGATGTCTGTGGATCGCAGCAACCACCTACCATCAGGTGGACTGTGTGCTCGTTTGTCACCCTATCCTATAAAAAAACTCATCTGCATTTTGATTCTTAAATGAGGATATATGACGATGTCTATACGCTACAGCATCTACTTAGCATCAGTTGGAAAGTGAGCCCTTATGTAACCCTTTTTCAATAAAAAAGTCGTCTGTTATGACACCCACGGAAGAAAATTGGCTGATGAATTCTCTTACATCACTATTACTTGACTAAAATTAGAGGGAATATATCAATGCCATTTTATCGAATATAAAGCTTCCTTTATGTTATTTGTATATTATTCCTGTTGTTTGCTTTTTATTGTTTAAAATTCATTTACGATAAATACGAATGTAAAGCTTGAAAACAGTTAGAGTATTCACATTTCAGAAACTTCGAATAGTAAAACAACCTGTATATAAGTGTCGATAGTCAGTTCGACAATATATTACTTGCGGATCACGAATCAGTGGGCGGTGAACGTCACGACTGAAAACAATATTGTTATGAACTTAGACCAATGGCATCTTCATAAACTATTTAATTCTTCTTCGATTTACATAACTAATTAGCTGTTAGATGTATCATCATAAACAAACATAGTAATTAACAATAATTTACGATGGGTTACGGTATCGCTTTTACAAGAAAATACCATAAAAAAGTAAAATTTGTCTTAAAAAATTGAAGAATACATAGATGATAATCATCTCGGGGACAAAGTGAAGAGGCTATGAAGGCCGGCACACACCTGCCATTGCAAATTCCCCTGGCATTGCAGTTGTTCATGGGAGGCGGTCACTTACCATTACACTGGCTCTCTGCAACCTCAGACCAGAACACAGCAGTAAATGCGCTGCTGCTTTTTGGCAGGAATAATAATAATTAAGGGCGATCGAGAAGAATGAAGAAGTAGATAGTAAGGACGAGTGAATCCCTCTATTACATATATTTGTGCGTACATTTGTGGCACGCTTATTTGGTACAGCCGCGATACATGTATTAGTAGGTATTATTTCAGTACGTAAGGGTAAGCTCGACCCGGGTAGTACCACGCTCTCTCATAATATAAATGTCAGCTTGATACTGCTGTGTTTTGTATGGCAAGTTTAGAGGATCTGAAACCCGTTTTACTGACAAGACTTCTACATATTGATTTTTAATTAAAATTATATGTAGGTGTCTATGGGCCACAGTATCTACTTACCATCAGATGGACTAAGCAGTGCATCTCTTTTATCTTCCTTTATCTTTATTATATAAAAAAATAATCAGGACTGCACTTCGATTCTCTGATTCTGGCGGGAATCGTTAGCCGGTGGAAACCATTCTGCAATTGCGTTATGTTTTATTAAAATATATATGAATAAAAGAAAAGAAAGAAATGAAGACTAAATTTGCCTCTAAAAGCTTGGTGTGCTTTGTAGATCGGGATAGTACTTCATGCCAGCACACCGGTTGCAAATTTACAAGGTGCAGGTTCGGCCTCACATGGAATATACTATTCTCATCTCTTGGCGTGGGCAGCCCAGTGCCATCTCTTTCCACTTAATCGCATCTAGCACAGAACGGTTCGAATCGTCGATGACTGAGCTCTTTCTGATCGGTTTGGCCCACTGACACTGCGAAGAGATGTTGAATGTCTTTGCGTATTTTATCGCATCAACCACGGAGAGTGCTCAGAGGAATTGTCTGGACTAATTTCAGCTGCTCAATTTCACTATTGCACATCGCGACAAAACTCGCGATAAAATCCGTACCATAATCCAAATGTGCACACTGTGCGATTTAGGAGAAGTTTCCTTCCTTGCTCAACTTCCTTGTACAATCGACTTCCACCAGCATTTTTCCCGGACCAATACGACTGAAGGACCTTAAAAAAAGAGCCTACTCGTTTTTAAAAGGCCGACAACGCATTTTTAATTCCCTTGGTGTTGCAGTTGTTCACTTACCACCAGGTGAGCCGCATGCCCGTTTACCCCCACCTCTTATATAAAAAAAGATTACATGTTGAAACATAAAATTAGATATAATTATTAAAAAACTTTGTCTTTTAATCTATGTTGATCAACATACACAAAGCAACTAAACTAAACGGCAAGCGTCAAAACGAATCTAATCACGATTTCCACGTTTCACTTAGGGTTGCTACCTCCTGTTTCATGTTTTTGACGATTTGATAAGATTAAATATAGGGCACTCCACTTCCACATTTCATCCCGTGGGTGTCGTAAGAGGCGACCGAGGGAAAAAATTAAGGGATGGGTTGCAAACATCTCCCGTCTATAGGAATCTATGGGGGAGGCCTATGTTCCTCAGTGGACTTTAATAGGCTGCTAGTTGAGCTCAACTGGCAGCCTATTAAAGTCCACAGCTGGGAATGTTGAATACGCGCGATATTGCCCTTTTCTATAATAAAGATTTTTAATTTGAGGACAAGATCATTATTTTTGGTCTAAATAAAGAACGCCTGGCAAGGATTTCTTATCTTTACGCGAACACTAAACATTTAAATAAAACTAGTTTTAACTGGTTTTTATCGCGTATATTATTTTATATTTCCGTTGTTTCGAGCACTTTACAGCACCCAAGGTCCCCGTATTTAAATGTATTATTAATTACAATAGAGAAGATGACTGGGTACTACCATTTGCTTGGGATCCAATAACTAATAAAATTAAATCCACATACAAATACAAGACTTCAAGATACTATGAGTTCATACTGCGTAGATCGGAACAAAAATTAATAATTTTAATCTGGAGGTAGGTGTGGTTAACATTGTGTGTTAAATTTGGGATGTCGAACACCTCAGTGCCCCCGTGACCATGGGTGCTATAAAGTGCACAAAAACGTCGGGAATATAAAATCCATAAAAACTAGTTTTATTTCAACGTGTGGCAACCCTAGTTTATTGCACACCCGATTACTATAATTGAAACCATCATCGATGCCATTTCAGAATAAATAATGGTTTAATAATATTGGAAACTATATATTTAAAAAAAAAACGCTGGGTTTGTAATGGAAGAATCATTACAAACCCAGCGTTTTTTTACCAAGAACATAGGTATTTTCCGGATCAGTAATAAATTAAAAATGACTTTCAATAAGTATTATGTAATATTATCTTTATTGAATTGTGACATTATAGTCTTTTATATTTGAAATATATATTATAGCTTTAATGTCACTTTGGTTGTTTTTTTATAGAATAAGGATGACAAACGAGTACGGTCCACCTGATGGTAAGTGTCTACATTTAACCTCAATTAAGAATCAAAATGCAGATGCGTTGTCACCCTTGAGAACTATGATGCCTCTATGATGACTGAAGATGGAATGCCTCGATTTCAGTAAAACGGGTCGCCGGTTGTCTACACTCACTATACGAAATATAGCATTATTAAGCAGTTATTTTCTGCTGGTATTCTACGAGAGCGCAGTCCTTCCCCGGTCGAGCCAACCCATTCGTGCTACAACCATAATATAGATGCAGCGTGTCTCTACCACGTATATATAGTTTGTAAATTCGTGATTCAATACATAGGCGCTCAGATTTTCAGTTACTAAAGGTGTTTTTTTTTAATATAGAATAAGGGTAAAGATTTCTTAAATTTACGCGAACACTACACATTGAATAAAACTAAATTTACGGATTTTTACCATTACATCAGATTCGATAAACCACAAATCCTCGCAAAAGAACACCGATTCCTACCAAGAATGATACGCGAGGCTATTGAAATTAAAAAACATCCTAATTTCAATAGAGAAGATGGTTGGGTGCTGCCACCTACTTGGGATCCTATAATTAACAAAATTAAACCCAAACCCAAGCATACCACTGCAAGACTTCAAGATACTGTAAGTTCGTTTTGCGTAAATCGGACCAAAAATTAATATTCAAAAACTGAAGGTAGCCGGGCTAACAATGACATTGGGACGTCAAACATCTCAGTCCCCCCCGTGACCATGGTTGCTGTAAAGCACCCGAAACGTCGGGAATTAAAAATAAGTAAAATCAGTTAAATAAACGCGATAGAATCCGTAAGTTTAGTTTTATTCAATAGAATAAGGGTGATAACCGAGCACGCAGTCCACCTGATGGTAAGTGAATCTACACTCCAGCATACAGCATAGTAGCAGGATAAATGTAGATTTATCCTCGATTAAGAATCAGAACGCAGATGCGTTGTCACCCCTGAGGACTAAGATGAAATACCTCGTTTGCAGTTAACAATGGTCTCCGGATCTCTACGCACACCATACGAAACACAGCAGTATTAATCTGCTATTTTACGCTGGTATTCTGTGAGAGCGTTGTCCCGCCCGGTCGAGCCGACCCAATCGTGCTAAAACCATAATATAGCTGGAGCGTGACCTTATCACGTATAATGTTTGTGATTGTAATTCTATTTTAATGAGAGTTGCGGTTGACTTATATGATTTTCTGACTTCATAAGCTTGTGTATGCTCTTGATTCGAGCTGGCCTACTGAGCAAATCGACACAGATCCCTTGTTAATGAGTGACTGTACCTTATGCTGATTGAAGCGTTTTCTTGTTATATCTTAATTCAATAAATTAATATATTTTGTGATAAATTCTTTAAGTTAAAATAAACATTAACACTCACGCCCGTCACGCAGAAGGGTAGGCAGAGACTACGAACTTTTATTCGGCACGAACCTGACACACTTTTCTAGTTTCCTTTACATCCATATACCTATGCATACATGCTCGTATGTTAAGGGTACTCTTAATTAGACCTGTTTTCAATATATCGCCAATTTGGTCACAAAACTTTCGTGTAGGGCTGTGGTTCCCAACCGGTGATCCGTGGACCATTGGTAGTCCCTGAATGCACTCGACGTAGTCCACTTAGGCATCATATCATTCTATCACATTTAAAAGAGTCGAATATGTTTTTGGAGATGATGGCCGGTGTGCAGGAACTGCCGTTGTGACTTATAATTAAAGATGTTTTAATTAATAATAATACACACACACACTTTAAGTTTTTTTAGAACATTAAAATAAGTCAAACCATTTTTTTACTATGTCTAAAACTTGGCGTTTCGAGGCAAGACAAAATCGTTGAAATGGTCTCTCATTAAAAGTTTAAGAGACTATGGTCGAGGGCGTCCCTTGACGAATTTACCATTTACTTCGTTAAGTTATTTTATCTTTTATATTATTTTAAAATACGTTCAAAATACGTAACATGACAGTGGTGGTTTTAATACTCACCTAGAGGCATCACATGCCCGAAATCATTGCCGTCGCCGACCCCTGAACAGTTCCACCTGTAGCCACTGAGTTGTTCCCGGCATTCGGCGTAAGCCATCCTGGAGCAAAGTGATTTTATGTAGAGATATAGATTTTATATAAAATTAAAAAGTAAATTTACAGCCTATATACGTCCCTCAATATAATCGTCCCATAATGGGCACAGGCCTCCTCTCATATTTGAGAGGGTTTTAGGGCAAGGAAGTGTACGCCACGCTGCTCCAATGCGTGTTGGCGAACTTCACATGTCTTCGAATTTTTTTTTCTCAGACATGCAGGTTTCCTCACGATGTTTTCCTTCACCGCCGATTCGATCCCCGCCGGCACCAATGAAATTCCAATTAACAATTTCATTGGTGCCGGCGGGGATCGAATCCGGTTTGCTCGCGTACTGTAAAATTTACAACAAGCGCTAACCATCTGAGCTACCACGGCTCATATAGATAGATTTTATATCCTCACTTGCAATTAAAAATAAGTACAATACAAGTATGAAAGCTTGATAACACATCGTTAGCTGAGACACTAAGGATTGTAGGTTCCAATATCGCACGGAGCAACTGTACGACGTACAAATGATTTATAATATGGTCTAGAAAAAGTTGTTTTCAGACTTGAATGTCAGTTCACGTGCAATAAATGTTTTTATAACGTAAAAGAAAAAATCTAGTATGGTGGTAAGGTTTTTCATAAAGATAAGATAAAAATATAAGATTTGTAAAAAAGAAAAGATTTTTAAAAGTTTGTACATCTTTTTGACATTTTTTTTCTTTTTTTTCCTCCTTATCGTGATCCCTTGACGACAAGTCAATTTAAATATTATTGATACATTTTAATGTGGTGGTTAACGTCCAACCCCGTTGTGGATTAAAAATAATGTGTAACCAGGTTACCTTAAGCCGTCTCCAACTGCCGCGATCGCGGCTGGGGATGAGCGGCACATGGCACGCTGCTTGTCCGTCAGGCCGGCCACTCGAGCGCACACCAAGTGTGCTCCTAGCGATACTCCGCCAGAAACGCTACCTCTGCAACAAGATTTTTTTTGTATTTTAGCATCGATGCTCTCACGGAATACCACTGTTAAATGGCAGCTCAACGCTGCTTTGTTTCGTATGATGAGTTTAGAAAACCGTAGACCCTTTTTTACTGGAAACGAGGCATTCCATCTTAGTCCTCAAGGGCAGCAATGTCCGCATTTTGATTCCTAATCGAGGATAGGTGTAGATGTCTATGGGCCACGGCATCCACTTACTCCCGGAATATCACTGTTAAATGGCATCTCAATGCTACTTTGTTTCGCATGGTGAGTGTAGAAAAACGTAGACCCTTTTTTACAAGAAGCGAGGCATTCCTTCTTAAGTCATCAGAGGTGGCCTGATATCTATGGGCTACGCCATCCACTTACCATCAGGTGGACTGTGTACTCCTTTGTCACCCTTATTCTAAAGAAAAAAATAGTAATAGATTTTTTTATCCATTATAGATTATAAATAATACTCAAAATAATGAAAGTCATTCGTATATTTAATTTACCACTGGTTTCCATCGGTTTACCTCTGTCCTGGGATCAAACAGCAGGAAACCCAGCGTGACTTTTTTATTTAAAAAATAGCAGTTTGCAATGATTAAACTTGCACAATAACAACTCTTTTCCTACTGTAGGAAGTTGCTGTAACAGGAAAAGAGAGGTGAATTCTTATCTTGAAGGATAAGAATTCACCTCTCTTTTCTCTCACCACTTACTACTACTACTTTACACTTCACTAATAGAGGTGGTGGAGGCGTGGCGATCTACCTAAGATCCTACTTTCCATTTAAAATTGTTTGTTCGTCATTTCAACCGCCTCCTGTTGATTTTGCCGAGCATTTGCTAGTTGAGGTCTCCCTGTCTCAGAATAAAATCTTACTTGGAGTTTTCAACAGAACCTCTCCTTCTATAAACTATTTTACTTCTTTTGAATCTCTTTTAGAATTATTAGTCCCTACGTATAGTCATACTATTTTGATGGGTTATATAGCAAAATAATGAAGGAGAGTAAGACAGCACAGCCAACCTTGGTAATAGTTATTGTGTTTTTACGTGTTTGAATTTAATGTGACAGATCTATGCCGGTAGTTGTTTGAGGCTCTACGCTCGGAGATTTTGTAAAATAACGTTACCCCTCCCCTACATTAGGATTTTTTTACACACATAAATTTTACAAAGATTAACATCCAAGTCCGGATAAATTATTTGAGGTCATATACAAATACTTGATCTGTGCGGGATGCGAATCCGTAGCCCTCAGCTCCGCAACTTATTCTAAAGCCACTGTGCCGGGGAGCCGTCGAGAGCACAGCCTACACACGTCTCCTCTCATTTCTGAGAGGGTTTTAGGGATAGGAATAGTCCGCCGCGCTGCCCCAATGCGTGTTGGCGAACTTCACAAGTCTTTGAAATATTTTTTTTATTTCTCAGATATGCAGGTTTCATCATGATGTTTTTCTTCACTGCTGAGCATATAATAAATCAACACTTAAACCGCAATTAATAATTTCATTAATGCCGGTCGGGATCGAACCCGGGTGGCTCGCATACTGTGAAATTTTTGGTTTAAGACGAAATGTACAGCGAACTTTAACCATCTGAGCTACCACGGCTCTCAATAAGTATATTTACTTAGAACAAATTTTCCGATTATGTAAGTCCAACTACAACCAAGAGGTCAAGCTGGAGATCCATATATATATATATATATATATATATATATATATATATATATATATATATATATATATGCTCAGAACTTTTTCTGCGTGAACCGATTTTGATGATTTTTTTTATTTGAAAGCTGGTGCTTTTCTTGTGGTCCGATATAATTTTGATTAAGATTTGATCAGTAGTTTTTGAGTTATCCTTAAAAAAGCGTATTTAAAATGTTTTCAAATACACTTGTTTGAATTTCGCACATAATTTTTACTTAGACGAACCATTGAACGCTTATTCCCTTCTTTCAGTCCCTATTTTTTGGCTAGGGACTCCGAGTGGCAAGATATCACCCTCTTAAAACGAATTCCTGCCGCAATATATTCAAATACACTCTCTAATATGTTGAATCATGATAATAAATAAATGATTTGAAATATAAAATTACCTGTATTACTTCAGGTCGCGAGGCATTACCAGCTTAGTCTTTTGGGATGATCACGTCTTTAGTCTTCTTAGTTTGAAGTTGGTCTCGGATGTCACTGCACTTCTTATCTCATCAGCTACTTATCTATTGGTAAGTCGCTGATGATATTATAACAGCCTTTTATAGAAGCAAGGGTGGGATGATGTACGAGCATATAGTCCATTCGAAGATTCCGTGGCGCAGTAGCTTAACAATGAGTTATAGCGCTGAGGGCCGCGGATTCGAATCCCATCAACATTGTTATTATTTATTAGTAAAAAGGGTCGCCTGTTTACCTTGTAGTGGTGGTGTAAGAATAGCCTCCACCCCATTCCGCTACCGTTCCGAAATAAAACAGTATATATATAGAATCGCTCTGTTCAATCACTCGGAGCGTTGGCCGCTCACCGGACAGAACACCTTACCCGGCGGGAGATCTCTCCTTTTCCTTCCACGGCCACACGTATATATATATATATATATATATATACATATATATATATATATATATATATATATATATATATATATATATATATATATATATATATATATATGTATATAGGCGTGAGTGTTAAATATTTATTTGAACTTATCACAAAATATATAAATTCGTTGAACTAAAATATAACAAGAAAAGGCTTCAGTAAAATAAGGTAGAGACACTCATTAACATTTATATATATATATGTATATATGGCTGTAAGACGTTGCCTCTTACGGTTCGCTGAGGAGGTTTGCTCAGCGAGCTATGGAGAGGGCTAAGCTCGGAGTTTCTCTGCGTGATAGAATTTGTAGTGAAGATATTCGTGGTAGAACCAGAATAAAAGACATAGCCGAATGAATCAGTAAGCCAAAGTGGCAATGGCTGGCCATATAGTCGAAGATCGACAAGCGATGGAGATGAAAAGTTCCAGAGTTGAAGACTCGTACCGGCAAGCGAATTATGGAACGGTGAAGTGATTGTATGTATTATATTTTATAGAAAACGCTCTGCTAAGCCACACTCAATGGTTAAAAGCCCTATTGAAAGCTCTGCTAAAGCTTTAAGCTATTTTAATCTACACATTGGCAATATCTAAGCAACGCCATAAATTCTTCTAACTAGACAATAAGTAAGATATCACGCGTGCGCCGACACAACATCGTAAATAAATTAACATAACAAAAGAGAAACAATTTCTGTAGCAATAAATTATCCAGTTCGAGGTTAGTTGCGGATTGAATTTAATTATAAACGTCATAATTTATAAATATCAATAACTATTAGAATGGATTTTCCTGAAAGCGCTTGTTGCGTGTATATCCTTGTATAAAATTAATTATTAATGTTATAAATATGTTTTATGTGACAAGCAGTAGTAAATCAGGAACTGGACCTTCTTGTTAGTTTTTAAATGGACGACTGGACAGTGGCGTAAATACGCTGTTGTTGTTAGCCCGTAGCGATTCATCGGATGGGGCCCTCACTCGGTGTAAAAAGCTTAACCAACGTTGTAGTTTCAGCTTCATAAATCACTACTTAAGTACGTAATGAACAGATACTATTACGGTTATTGTACGCATTTTTCGCTAATGTCATAATGAAATGAAAAAATGCTTATTTACAGCTAAGGTGGTACAGATTATAATATTGGTCCAACTTGAGAGGTAGGATAGTTTTTTGCACGTGAGTGACCCACAAATTTTTTTTGCGAATTTAAGGATTTTTAATAGGACACGACAAAGGGTCGTCGAAAAGAGCAGAACAACGTCTGCCTGGCAAGCTAGCATACAATAAAAGATAATGAAATGGAAATACAGTTGTCTTAATTCTTGGGTACATACGAGTACTTATAAACTATGATCTTATCACACCCACTAAGCTGGAGTGTATAAACAATTGTGTATGTGCCAAAGTCTGTGTCTGTAGTCGTCACACTAGGCATGCCTGTGTCGTGAGGACCCGAAACGATTATCACACATGGCTTTCATAAATTGACACTGGATCGACGTACGATTAATTAATCTAACCTACTACTCCTATAGATGTATTTGAATATTACGTACTGTATTTTATATAAGTAAATACAAAATAAAGATTTCGGTTTAATTAGGTTTCCTGTACTATCGTAGCTCAGAGTAAGTAATCATTTTGTTATGTAATGGGTTTAAATAATAATTTTTATTATATTATCATCATCTTCATTGTAATGAATGGGCTTGTAGAACTTCAAAAGTCCGCTGCTTTCTTTAAGCGTATGTTACGCCTCAAGAAATGCCATGGAGCACGGTTCCGAGACTTCACATCTGCATATCTTATAAGGTCGCCACTCCATGTAGTGATTTAATGTTATTATTAGTTAATAATAATTTTATTATTGGTTAAAACTTTAATGATTTTTTTTTCGGGCTTTTGATAATAATCACTTGGTACCAGCCGTAGTCTCAGGATTTTGACAAATAAATTAAAGGAAAGTTAAAATAGGAAATAAAATAATTTTTCATAATGAAATGAATGAGTATATTCTCTTATAGAAGGTGACTTTTCTATTTCGAGTCTAAATGTGGATAAAAAACTGTCAATTTTCATGGTAATCGAGACAGATATGTTTATTAAAATACGCATTGGGTCAGCGCGGTGGACACTTCCTTGCACTAAAACCGCTACATCCCACGCTGTATCTTAACTTTTTTATTTTATGTCTTTTTATAGAAATCAGCAAATTGGTGATCAGAAACTCGAAGAAAGATGGCGGTAGATGTCTATGGACTACAACATCTACCTATTGTGACGGCTCAATATTATTATTAATAATTAAATTCAATATAAAGGGGCGTCAAAAATAGTTTTAAAACATATTTATTAAGCAATTAAGTTAAATTAATAAACATAAAGTTAATATATTTCAGACATTATCCCAATAACATAGCAAATTAAAGGCAAAATTATTGTTTCTTGTAATAAGTAAATTTATTATAAAAACTTGTAAAAATATTTAAAATAAGATAAATAATAGAAATACAAGTCAACAAATATTATAAAATTAAGTTAAATAACATTTATAAGATAATTAGAAAATTTGTTAAAAATTGTTAAAGTCATGGGAGGTGTTCGTGTATAAAAGAAATTTTTCTAAGTTGTGGAAGGAGTTCACGTATAGATGAATTTTTCTAAGTTGTTGAAGGAGTTCATGTATTAAGGAAAATTTTCCTAAGTTATGGAAGGTGTTCACGTATAGATGTCTTATATGGATGAGGTGCCGGAGATACATACCTGCAGTTGTACATATATATGGGGTGGTCGGGAGCCCGACTGCCTGAAGTACTGTAGCACAATGATAGTCCTATATTAGGGACTTATGATATTAAACTCAATGATACAAAAACAATACTATAGAAGGTCTCCATGATGAATTTGCATTACAATAGTAGGGTCGTGGGTTCGAACCCTATATATGAATGACTTATGAAAGTGAGGTCTATGATTCAAAAGCAATACTATAGAAGGTCTCTGTGATTAATATGCATTACAATAGTAGGGTCGTGGGTTCGAATCCTATATAGGAATGACTTATGAAAGTAAGGTCTATGATTCAAAAGCAATACTATAGAAGGTCTCTGTGATTAATATGCATTACAATAGTAGGGTCGTGGGTTCGAACCCTATATATGAATGACTTATGAAAGTAAGGTCTACGATTCAAAAGCAATACTATAGAAGGTCTCTATGATTAATATGCATTACAATAGTAGGGTCGTGGGTTCGAATCCTATATATACATGACTTATGAAAGTAAAGTCTATGATACAAAAGCAATATTATAGGAGGTCTCCTTGATGCATAAGCATTGTATGGGGTGGTCGGGTGACTGACTGCTCCTAGTACTGTAGCAAAATGACTAGTCCTTATTAGGGACTTGAAAAGGAATATTATGGTGGCGTGTGTGCTGCTTCACGAGCAATTGGTCCGAGGTAAACTTGGACTCGCTAACCGATGTGTCCCAGACATATCATCTTAGTGTCGGTGGTAGCGGGTTTGTTGTAGCAATACGGCGTTCCCGTGGACATCGCACACCCATACCGTTTGTGGGCGGCGTAGTAGCGCATAGCGAAGCGTCGTCTATATTTCGGATTGGGATGATGAGTGTGTTTGGTAGCACTTTTAAGTGTAACAGGCATACTCAACTTCATGTCTTAGTGCATTAGCGCTATGATACGTGGAGTTTTGTTCATTGACGTCTTAGTAGCGTGCTACTATGATACGTTAGTGATATTTTTATATAACAACAATACTAACTTTGTTGCCAAAATCGATAGGAGTCATGTGGGTGTGTTGTGAGGGTGCGCCGCCCGTATGATAGTTGCATTGATGCTTACTGCTTCTTGCGGTATTGCGTCTTGTGATGGATCTGCGGGTGTGCTGCGCCTGATTCGACGCTCTCTTGTGATTCTGGTCGATGGAGGTATACAATTAACATCTTAGTGTCGGTGGTAAGCGGGTTTGTTGTAGCAATACGGCTTTCCCGTGGACATCGCACACCCATACCGTTTGTGGGCGACGTCGTTGCGCATAGCGATGTGTCGTCTATCTTTCGGATGGGGATGATGAGTGTGTTTGGTAGCACTTTTAAGTGTAACAGGCATACTCAACTTCATGTCTTAGTGCATTAGCGCTATGATACGTGGAGTTTTGTTCATTGACGTCTTAGTAGCGTGCTACTAAGATACGTTAGTGATATTTTTTATATAACAACAATACTAACTTTGTTGCCAAAGTCGATAGGAGTCATGTGGGTGTGTTGTGAGGGTGCGCCGCCCGTATGATAGTTGCATTGATGCTTACTGTTTCTTGCGGTATTGCGTCTTGTGATGGATCTGCGGGTGTGCTGCGCCTGATTCGACGCATTCCTGTTGTTCTGGTCGATGGAGGTATACAATTAACATCTTAGTGTCGGTGGTAAGCGGGTTTGTTGTAGCAATACGGCTTTCCCGTGGACATCGAACACCCATACCGTTTGTGGGCGGCGTCGTAGCGCATAGCGATGCGTCGTCTATCTTTCGGATGGGGATGATGAGTGTGTTTGGTAGCACTTTTAAGTGTAACAGGCATACTCAACTTCATGTCTTAGTGCATTAGCGCTATGATACGTGGAGTTTTGTTCATTGACGTCTTAGTAGCGTGCTACTATGATACGTTAGTGAAATTTTTTATATAACAACAATACTAACTTTGTTGCCAAAGTCGATAGGAGTCATGTGGGTGTGTTGTGAGGGTGCGCCGCCCGTATGATAGTTGCATTGATGCTTACTGCTACATGCGGTATTGCGTCTTGTGATGGATCTGCGGGTGTGCTGCGCCTGATTCGACACATTCCTGTTGTTCTGGTCGATGGAGGTATACAATTAACATCTTAGTGTCGGTGGTAAGCGGGTTTGTTGTAGCAATACGGCTTTCCCGTGGACATCGAACACCCATACCGTTTGTGGGCGGCGTCGTAGCGCATAGCGATGCGTCGTCTATCTTTCGGATGGGGATGTTGAGTGTGTTTGGTAGCACTTTTAAGTGTAACAGGCATACTCAGCTTCATGTCTTAGTGCATTAGCGCTATGATACGTGGAGTTTTGTTCATTGGCGTCTTAGTAGCGTGCTACTATTATACGTTGGTGATATTTTTAATATAACAACAATACCAACTTTGTTACCAAAGTCGATAGGGATCATGTTGGGTGTGTTGTGAGGGGGCGCCGCCCGTATGATAGTTGCATTGATGCTTACTGCTACTGGCGGTATTGCGTCTTGTGATGGATCTACGGGTGTGCTGCGCCTGATTCGACGCTCTCTGTGGTTCTGGTCGATGGAGGTATACGGGTGGTGATGTCTGCTGGGATGTATGGGGGACCTTGGAATGGTGTAAGCCCGACGATAGTCGTATTGATGTTTGTTGCGTTCTGCAGCATTACTTCTCTGCGATGGTTGTTTGGTGGGACACTATTCTCAATGGCGCTCTCTGCGTCTTGGTTTGACTCACACCTAAGTAGCTTTGCCCAAGTCGGGTCCCTTCATTGCGGGGCTGCAGACTGTCTGCCCTCCACGATGTTTTATATAACAACATAATATTATCTCTCTGTAACTTTCCCACCTTTGAATGATTGAAGGCAACTTGTTGGTGGGTGAGACAAACATGATCGAAAATGCATTTACTCAACGTCAGTGACACAAACCCTTTCTGATGGCGAATTATTACTCTTATCTTATAACTGCCTTTTGGCTATATCTGCCGTTGTATTGGTTGGTGGAGCATATGTGTCGACCTCATGCGGGTGGTAGCTGGCGGGAGGATCTGAGGAGACTCTCAAGGCTGCGGCCGAAAGCTGCACAACGTGGGACCCCATTCCCTTGAGGTGAGCAGTAGTCTCATGACACGCTCTGCGGCTAGTAGCCGTGCTGATCATGCAATTGGTGGTGATGCCATACACTTACATCACGTCTGCAGGAGCGGCGGTCTGGCAGGTGGTGGCGCTCACGGAGGGTTTACAGCCAGTGTGCCTATTTGCCTAAACCGTGTGACGTACATTCACTGTGGCTGGATTCGTTCGTATTCTGTATGGCGTTTACACGCATTGACATGCGCGACTTCGGTCGATGTTTGTGCTTACGCACTAACAAGGGGCCAAGCCTCTTTTACTGGTTCGCCAGTTATTTTGCTGTGGACTACGGTCCAGTTCCCGAATTAGCGTTCCCTCCGGGGGGAGTGCATCAAAATGGTTGGCGCTCACCGTGCACGGCGTGTGTGGGGCCGTGTACCTCCCCTACATTTTTTTTTAAAGTAAATGTAGGAGAGCGAAGCCCTTGTATCGGGTATTTTGTATAAATATATTGTGAGCCTTTTCCAAGCGGGAAGGGATAAATAATAATAAATAAATAATGTAAACCTGATACAAGTGGAATACGGACGTTTTGTGTTCTTAACCTTTTTCGAGCCCTGTCTTCGTGAACGGGGTTCACTTAGCTTATAAGGCACTACCAACAGCTTTCAATTGCCCTAGTGAATATTCTTTCTTCCAAAAGACACCTAAAAGAACTAAGTTACTAAACAAACACAACGTAAATAAGGGTCCTAACTAAGACGATCACGCCAAATTATTAAAAACGGCCTATTAATAAACCTTTTTGAAAGATCACTTAGAAAGATCAAAACATATTTTATTAATCCCGGTCACATATATAATGTTATTGAAAAGGGGATATTTTTAATATTATAAAATTTTTATTTTATATCCAATAGAGGGGGGGGGGGCATCGTTACAATTTGGTGCCGTGACCAGGATTTATTTTAAAGAAGGTCGTCTATTTAAGAATTATTAAGTAGGCATTATGCCTACAATTTGTTGTCCGTGAAATGGAGAGGTGTCTTGGAGGATGGTGTTTGCTGGGGGTGCTTGAGAGTCTGGGGGTGGGGCTTTAATATTAATATAATTTTTGTTTGTTATAGATGGTGTGTGCATAGTTAACTAAGATAAAATAAACTAAAAAGTGAAATAAGTGAAAGGTACTCAGTAACATTTGTATAAGTGAAAGACATAACAGTGCTAAAAACTGGAAAAATATAAAAATATAAAAATGGCTAAAACAAAGAAAAGTTCAAATTTAGTGAAGGCTAAGCCCAAAAATGAATTAAAAATACTTCAAAAATTAATTAAGAATGTAGTGAAAACCTTTGAGGTTAAAATAAAAGATCTTGAAGAGAAGTTTATCAATCAAACGAAAGATCACCAAATTAAAGTAAACCAAGAAGAGGTGTACGGGGCGAGCACCTCATTTGTTACTGACCCTAAACAGAATATTGTATATAATATACATAATGTGACAATAAACAAGCCGAAATTTGAAAATGGGAATACTCATCCAGTAACATTTTTAGAAGATCTCACCAATTATTTAAAGAAAGTCCCATCTAATGGACTTGAAATATCAATAGCTCAAGAGTGCTTAGTAGGTGAAGCCAAATATTGGGCTCGAATTAATAGTGTGCGTTGGACAACTTTTGATGATTTTAAAGCAGACTTTCTAAGAGTATTTTGGGGAGAAGAGGAACAAAATAAAGTAAGAAGATTCCTTGTACAAAATAAATGGAGTAGATATACGCACCCCACCATGGTTGGTTATTTTCTTTATGTCATTGAAAAAGCACAAACATTATCATATCCGATACCAGAAAAACAATTAGTTGCTGATGTTATTAGACATTATCCTAAAACAGTGCAGCAGTTATGGAGAATAGCTAAAATTGAGACAATAATTGATACAACAGATTTCTTGAGAAATTTAGATGACATTGATAAACAGGAAGAAGATCGTGAACCTTACAATACTGAGAAAAAACGAAAATTTAATAATAAAGCTGAGCGAAAACAAAAAGAAATACAGCAATCATATAAATCATGGCGGAAACCTGAAGAAGGAAGAAAGGAGGTTAACGAAATGAATGAAATACAAGTCACTAACGAACAAGTAAATGTTTCGGCTCCCGAGCCAAATTTAGAGCAATAGAGGTCGAACTAGTTCCCGGTTCGATCCCTTATAATGTACAAGGGAACAAAGCATTAAATATATTATTAAAGCTGGGTTGGAGACCTGGTCAAACTCTTGGCAAAAATAATAGGGGTTTGCGAAAACCTATTTCTTTAAAAGCAACTTTTAATAGAGAAGGACTTGGTTATAACAATAATGTAAATAGTATAATTAAGACTTTAAAAACCAAATCAGATTTGCTCATAACGGAGTTATTCGTGCAAACTGTTTTCGAGGAAGACGAAGATAAATATCAAAAGGAATTTATAGGGAATATGAGGTCTGAACTTAAAGTTTCAATATTTGATAAAGAAATTGACGCGCTTCTCGATACTGGGAGCGATATTACATGCATTTCAGCGAGTTTATTTTTACAAATTAAAAGTGGTAATCACAAAATATCAGTAATGCCAGTTAAAGCAATGCAAATAAAAGGTGCTGTTGGGCAGCGCAGCACAAAAATACAACAAATGATTATATTGCCTATAAAAATAGATGAAGTAGTCTTTGAAACACAAACTTTAATTGTTAATAATTTAATAAGACCATTAATATTGGGCTTTGACTGGCTCAAGAAAAATAAAATATTGATAGATTTTAGAAATACGGCAATTGGTATAGAATTTAAGTTGAAAAACAAAGACTACTTCATACCGTTTAAATATAACTGTAATTCAGTATTATATAACAATTGCGTTGAACAAAGTACTGATGATCCTTTAACAAACATAAAGATAGGATCAAAATTGGAGGCCTCTGAAAAAGCTAAGCTAAGTAAGGTTTTGGAAAAGCATAAGAATATATTTTCGAGCAAGTTGGGTAGAGCGAATTGCTACGAACATAAAATTGAAATGATCGATGATGAACCTATAGTTACTAGATCTTATCCAATTCCATATGCATATAGATCGAAAATGGAAGAGAAATTAAGTGAGATGGAACAAGCTGGTATCATCACAAGGGCATCGACACCTTACAGTAGCCCATTAACATTCACACTTAAAAGGGATGGCACAATTAGAGTCTTATTAGATGCTAGAAGCATAAATAAGAAGATGATTGCAGAAAGAGAGAAGCCACCTATACAATTAGATGTTTTGAATTCATTTCATGGAGCGAATTATATTACTACCATTGATTTAAATAATGCATATTTTCAAATTCCAATGAATAAAGATGGTAGAAAATATACTGGATTCACATTCAATGGAAGGTCATATGTATATAATGTTCTGCCACAAGGATTAAAAACATCGGTAGGAAGTTTTAGTAGAGCCATGAGCTTAATATTGGGACCAGAAGTCCAAGAATTTTGTGTGAATTACTTAGATGATTTAGCTATTATAACATCAGGAACATTAGATAAACATTTGGAGCACATTGACATTGTTTTAAGTAAATTAAACAAAGCTGGCTTAACGTGCAATTTGCAAAAATGTGAATTTATTTGTAAAGAAATTAAGATGCTGGGTTTTATAATTTCAATAAAAGGCATAAAGACAGATCCCGATAAAATTCGCGCAATTCAAGATTTTCCAGCACCCAAAAAGATTAAGCAATTGAGAGCATTTTTGGGGCTTTGCAATTTTTATAGAAGGTTCATACCGAATTATAGTGTATGTATAATACCTCTTTGTGAATTATTAAAAAAGGGACGTAAGTTCCAATGGAGCGAAAAGGTACAGAAGGCATTTGATTTTATAAAGCAACAATTTATTAATACAATAGAATTGCATCACCCTGATTTTAGTAAACCTTATTATTTGCAAACAGACTGTTCCGGTGTGGGTATGGCCGGAGTACTTTATCAGATAGATAATAATAGTGAAATGAGAATATTAGGCTATCACAGTAAAGCCTTAAAAGGTTCTGAATTGAATTGGTCTGTCACTGAACAAGAGTTTTATGCTGTAATAAGTTGTTTAAAGAAGTTTGAGACGTATTTAAGAGGCAGCAAAGTAATAATTTTAACTGATCATAAAGCATTATTGTTTATTAATAATATGAAATTATTCAATGGCAGAGTTACTAGATGGATATTGTATATAGAACAATTTAATTACGAAGTACAGCATATATCCGGTAGAAGCAATATTGTTGCAGATGTTCTATCACGCTACCCTCCTGATGGTGATTTAATACAAGAGGATAAAAATAAAAGTTTAGAAATAGCTTATACAGAAAGTGAACCGAATGACGAGTTGATAGAAAAGTTAAAATCCATATCAGTATACCAAACACAAGATACAGAGTCGTTGGCTATTATTGAAAAATTAAAGACACTAAATATTTCAACATTAGAACAAAATGATAAACTGAAACGTTATAGTTTGAGAAATAATATATTATATTACAAAACAAATTTAAAGGAAGTAATTTATTTACCTGTACCCTTGAGACGAGATGTTATAAACCAAGTACATATAGAAATGGGACATCAAGGGCCCTATAAAGTAATTAAATATGTGAGAGATAGATTCTTTTGGAAAGGATTAACAAAAGACATTAAAAAGCAATTAAGGGTGTGTCATTTATGCCAGTTATCAAAGAAAAGTAATATAACATATGTGGGTCCATGCAAATCTATAATAACAGAAAATATCGGAGACATGGTTATGGCTGACTTATATGGACCATTGGCATCGGGTACCTTTGGGTACACTTTCATATTTGTTATACAAGATTCATTTAGTAAATTTATCAAATTATATCCTTTAAAACAATCAACAGCAAAGTGTGTTGTAACGAAAGTAAAGCATTTTGTTGAGATTATAAAGCCCAAAGCAATAATGACAGATAATGGGAAGCAGTTTATAAGTAATCATTGGAAACGATCAATGAAAGAATTGAATATTAAACCGATATATACCACAGTAAGAAATCCTAGGCCAAATACAACAGAGCGTGTAAATAGAGAGTTGAGCAGATTATTCAGGACGCTTTGTCATACTAACCACAAAGATTGGGCAATAATATTGCCTAAAATAGAAGAATTGTATAATAATTCATATCACAATAGTACGGGATTTACACCATGTGAAATTCTTTATGGTGAGTCTAATGAAATGTCTTTCGACAAGATAATATTTAATAGTAAGATCAAAAACAATGTCGAACAGATTAGACAGCAAGTGCGTAAGAAGTTAAAAGAGGCAAGCCGCATTAGAAACACAAAATTTGATAAGAGCAATAGATTAGTGACATATCATGTTGGCGATTTAGTAAAAGTTTCAAGATCTAGTAGATCAGATGCAGATAACAAAGTTATGAGTAAATTTAATTTGGCGTATGAAGGGCCATATATAATAGCAGCCGTACCATTTGACAATGTATATACTTTAGCAAACCCAGAAACAAATGAAATTAGGGGAAATTTTAATGCTATTCATTTATTAAAATATTTTAAATAATAGGGTTGGCTTATATACATACTAGATTAAATACTGAAATATAATTTGGTCCCGTGGGTGGCCTATTGAAAAATAGATTAAAATTATTAAAGTTATGAGAAAGACACAAATTAATTAAAAATAAGAAAAATGCTGTAATGATTTTATTAATAACTATCTGTAAATATCGATTGTAAGATAATTTTGTAAAATATGTTTTTATTGAATAAATTTGGGGAGTTGGGTCAGGGTGAATGGCTCAATCACATCTATCCTGTGGGTGTGTAGCCATCTGATTTCAACTCATAATCAAAATACTGTGCATACAAAGATAACATTGCTGAATTTATATTTTAAAGATTTAAAATGTAAGTCAAAAACTAAAGAGAACCACTATATCAACGACATAATATACAATAAAATTAGCAAGATAATTTATGGTTTATTGCAATTGGATAGATGTGGTTGAAGGGGTGTGTGGCGGCGGCCATTCCCTGGGGTAGGTGGGGTGAAAATATATACTGAATTGTAACAGATTGAAAGAGGAAAGAACAGATACACATAAGTTCAAAATTTTGAGTGTAGTGCATATGCTCTCAATATAGTAAAATTTTATATCAACGACTCCACTGTGTGGGTCATTAACATAAAATTTGGGGGTGGATTGTGACGGCTCAATATTATTATTAATAATTAAATTCAATATAAAGGGGCGTCAAAAATAGTTTTAAAACATATATATTAAGCAATTAAGTTAAATTAATAAACATAAAGTTAATATATTTCAGACATTATCCCAATAACATAGCAAATT
Organism: Parnassius smintheus behrii; assembly: GCA_036936625.1. Taxonomy (NCBI): domain Eukaryota; kingdom Metazoa; phylum Arthropoda; class Insecta; order Lepidoptera; family Papilionidae; genus Parnassius; species Parnassius smintheus. The sequence continues at coordinate 36,607,375 of JAUPFT010000022.1, forward strand.
AAAGGCAAAATTATTGTTTCTTGTAATAAGTAAATTTATTATAAAAACTTGTAAAAATATTTAAAATAAGATAAATAATAGAAATACAAGTCAACAAATATTATAAAATTAAGTTAAATAACATTTATAAGATAATTAGAAAATTTGTTAAAAATTGTTAAAGTCATGGGAGGTGTTCGTGTATAAAAGAAATTTTTCTAAGTTGTGGAAGGAGTTCACGTATAGATGAATTTTTCTAAGTTGTTGAAGGAGTTCATGTATTAAGGAAAATTTTCCTAAGTTATGGAAGGTGTTCACGTATAGATGTCTTGTATGGATGAGGTGCCGGAGATACATACCTGCAGTTGTACATATATATGGGGTGGTCGGGAGCCCGACTGCCTGAAGTACTGTAGCACAATGATAGTCCTATATTAGGGACTTATGATATTAAACTCAATGATACAAAAACAATACTATAGAAGGTCTCCATGATGAATTTGCATTACAATAGTAGGGTCGTGGGTTCGAACCCTATATATGAATGACTTATGAAAGTGAGGTCTATGATTCAAAAGCAATACTATAGAAGGTCTCTGTGATTAATATGCATTACAATAGTAGGGTCGTGGGTTCGAATCCTATATAGGAATGACTTATGAAAGTAAGGTCTATGATTCAAAAGCAATACTATAGAAGGTCTCTGTGATTAATATGCATTACAATAGTAGGGTCGTGGGTTCGAACCCTATATATGAATGACTTATGAAAGTAAGGTCTACGATTCAAAAGCAATACTATAGAAGGTCTCTATGATTAATATGCATTACAATAGTAGGGTCGTGGGTTCGAATCCTATATATACATGACTTATGAAAGTAAAGTCTATGATACAAAAGCAATATTATAGGAGGTCTCCTTGATGCATAAGCATTGTATGGGGTGGTCGGGTGACTGACTGCTCCTAGTACTGTAGCAAAATGACTAGTCCTTATTAGGGACTTGAAAAGGAATATTATGGTGGCGTGTGTGCTGCTTCACGAGCAATTGGTCCGAGGTAAACTTGGACTCGCTAACCGATGTGTCCTAGACATATCATCTTAGTGTCGGTGGTAGCGGGTTTGTTGTAGCAATACGGCGTTCCCGTGGACATCGCACACCCATACCGTTTGTGGGCGGCGTAGTAGCGCATAGCGAAGCGTCGTCTATATTTCGGATTGGGATGATGAGTGTGTTTGGTAGCACTTTTAAGTGTAACAGGCATACTCAACTTCATGTCTTAGTGCATTAGCGCTATGATACGTGGAGTTTTGTTCATTGACGTCTTAGTAGCATGCTACTATGATACGTTAGTGATATTTTTATATAACAACAATACTAACTTTGTTGCCAAAATCGATAGGAGTCATGTGGGTGTGTTGTGAGGGTGCGCCGCCCGTATGATAGTTGCATTGATGCTTACTGCTTCTTGCGGTATTGCGTCTTGTGATGGATCTGCGGGTGTGCTGCGCCTGATTCGACGCTCTCTTGTGATTCTGGTCGATGGAGGTATACAATTAACATCTTAGTGTCGGTGGTAAGCGGGTTTGTTGTAGCAATACGGCTTTCCCGTGGACATCGCACACCCATACCGTTTGTGGGCGACGTCGTTGCGCATAGCGATGTGTCGTCTATCTTTCGGATGGGGATGATGAGTGTGTTTGGTAGCACTTTTAAGTGTAACAGGCATACTCAACTTCATGTCTTAGTGCATTAGCGCTATGATACGTGGAGTTTTGTTCATTGACGTCTTAGTAGCGTGCTACTATGATACGTTAGTGATATTTTTTATATAACAACAATACTAACTTTGTTGCCAAAGTCGATAGGAGTCATGTGGGTGTGTTGTGAGGGTGCGCCGCCCGTATGATAGTTGCATTGATGCTTACTGCTTCTTGCGGTATTGCGTCTTGTGATGGATCTGCGGGTGTGCTGCGCCTGATTCGACGCATTCCTGTTGTTCTGGTCGATGGAGGTATACAATTAACATCTTAGTGTCGGTGGTAAGCGGGTTTGTTGTAGCAATACGGCTTTCCCGTGGACATCGAACACCCATACCGTTTGTGGGCGGCGTCGTAGCGCATAGCGATGCGTCGTCTATCTTTCGGATGGGGATGTTGAGTGTGTTTGGTAGCACTTTTAAGTGTAACAGGCATACTTAGCTTCATGTCTTAGTGCATTAGCGCTATGATACGTGGAGTTTTGTTCATTGGCGTCTTAGTAGCGTGCTACTATTATACGTTGGTGATATTTTTAATATAACAACAATACCAACTTTGTTACCAAAGTCGATAGGGATCATGTTGGGTGTGTTGTGAGGGGGCGCCATCCGTATGATAGTTGCATTGATGCTTACTGCTACTGGCGGTATTGCGTCTTGTGATGGATCTACGGGTGTGCTGCGCCTGATTCGACGCTCTCTGTGGTTCTGGTCGATGGAGGTATACGGGTGGTGATGTCTGCTGGGATGTATGGGGGACCTTGGAATGGTGTAAGCCCGACGATAGTCGTATTGATGCTTGTTGCGTTCTGCAGCATTACTTCTCTGCGATGGTTGTTTGGTGGGACACTATTCTCAATGGCGCTCTCTGCGTCTTGGTTTGACTCACACCTAAGTAGCTTTGCCCAAGTCGGGTCCCTTCATTGCGGGGCTGCAGACTGTCTGCCCTCCACGATGTTTTATATAACAACATAATATTATCTCTCTGTAACTTTCCCACCTTTGAATGATTGAAGGCAACTTGTTGGTGGGTGAGACAAACATGATCGAAAATGCATTTACTCAACGTCAGTGACACAAACCCTTTCTGATGGCGAATTATTACTCTTATCTTATAACTGCCTTTTGGCTATATCTGCCGTTGTATTGGTTGGTGGAGCATATGTGTCGACCTCATGCGGGTGGTAGCTGGCGGGAGGATCTGAGGAGACTCTCAAGGCTGCGGCCGAAAGCTGCACAACGTGGGACCCCATTCCCTTGAGGTGAGCAGTAGTCTCATGACACGCTCTGCGGCTAGTAGCCGTGCTGATCATGCAATTGGTGGTGATGCCATACACTTACATCACGTCTGCAGGAGCGGCGGTCTGGCAGGTGGTGGCGCTCACGGAGGGTTTACAGCCAGTGTGCCTATTTGCCTAAACCGTGTGACGTACATTCACTGTGGCTGGATTCGTTCGTATTCTGTATGGCGTTTACACGCATTGACATGCGCGACTTCGGTCGATGTTTGTGCTTACGCACTAACAAGGGGCCAAGCCTCTTTTACTGGTTCGCCAGTTATTTTGCTGTGGACTACGGTCCAGTTCCCGAATTAGCGTTCCCTCCGGGGGGAGTGCATCAAAATGGTTGGCGCTCACCGTGCACGGCGTGTGTGGGGCCGTGTACCTCCCCTACATTTTTTTTTAAAGTAAATGTAGGAGAGCGAAGCCCTTGTATCGGGTATTTTGTATAAATATATTGTGAGCCTTTTCCAAGCGGGAAGGGATAAATAATAATAAATAAATAATGTAAACCTGATACAAGTGGAATACGGACGTTTTGTGTTCTTAACCTTTTTCGAGCCCTGTCTTCGTGAACGGGGTTCACTTAGCTTATAAGGCACTACCAACAGCTTTCAATTGCCCTAGTGAATATTTTTTCTTCCAAAAGACACCTAAAAGAACTAAGTTACTAAACAAACACAACGTAAATAAGGGTCCTAACTAAGACGATCACGCCAAATTATTAAAAACGGCCTATTAATAAACCTTTTTGAAATATCACTTAGAAAGATCAAAACATATTTTATTAATCCCGGTCACATATATAATGTTATTGAAAAGGGGATATTTTTAATATTATAAAATTTTTATTTTATATCCAATAGAGGGGGGGGGGATCGTTACACTACCATCAGATAGACTGTGTGCTCGTTGGTCAACCTTATTTTATAAAAAAAGAGAAGCGTTCTAAAACTGGCGTTATCGTTTTCTTACAAATGCTTGAACGCATCTTGATATATATTTTTTTATATTTGTATTTTAGTAGGTAAATTTACATTAATAAATTTTACGTATTGTATTACATGTAATAAAAACACTGTGGTTCCCATTAAGTTCGTTACCAGAATAGTATAGAAATAACTTTTTTTCAGAAAACTCAACATTAAAATTAAATTTTAATTAAAAAATGATAATTTGCAAATTTTATGTGGTTTTATTACTTCTGCATTGTCTGGGGAGTACGACTGTCAAAGACCCCGTGTCAGTTCGAGGTAACAAAACCACATACAATTTGCAAATAAAAAAATATTTTAAGTAATTAAATTAAATTGTTTAATGGTCGAGTTTTCCAAAAAAAAAAAAAATGTATACGTTTGAATTCTGATTCTGATAACGCACTTAACGGGTACCACAGTGTTTTTGTTACGTGTTATATAGAAGAATCGTTGTCGCATTGCTAGGCAGGTTCCATACGGCGATAGACTGATGTTTCGAATATTTAACGAATAGAGCCGTGTACGTATTATATAACGTGAACCGTTAGACTCCTTATATTTTTTTACAAATTTAGTGAAATATTATGGTCGCCGCAAGTATGTATCGGCTCAACTCAAGAAGGACCACACTCTAACAATGCTTGTGTATTTTAATGGTGAGAGATGTGATCCAGATTTTTTTACCGATAGTGACGCATTCTGTGTCAGTCCTCAGGAATGAAAAGCCTGAAACTCACAATCTCTTTTTAGCCGACTCCAAAAAGGACTTTATTAAATCTATTAACACTACACTACTTACTAAGGAGGTACTCAATTCAACCGTATATTTTTATATTTTTTTATGTGTCTCGCTCAGAACTTTTTCTGCGTGAACCGATTTTGATGATTTTTTTTTATTTGAAAGCTGGTGCTTTTCTTGTGGTCCGATATAATTTTGATTAAGATTTGATCAGTAGTTTTTGAGTTATCCTTAAAAAAGCGTATTTAAAATGTTTTCAAATACACTTGTTTGAATTTCGCACATAATTTTTACTTAGACGAACCATTGAACGCTTATTCCCTTCTTTCAGTCCCTATTTTTTGGCTAGGGACTCCGAGTGGCAAGATATCACCCTCTTAAAACGAATTCCTGCCGCAATATATTCAAATACACTCTCTAGTATGTTGAATCATGATAATAAATAAATGATTTGAAATATAAAATTACCTGTATTACTTCAGGTCGCGAGGCATTACCAGCTTAGTCTTTTGGGATGATCACGTCTTTAGTCTTCTTAGTTTGAAGTTGGTCTCGGATGTCACTGCACTTCTTATCTCATCAGCTACTTATCTATTGGTAAGTCGCTGATGATATTATAACAGCCTTTTATAGAAGCAAGGGTGGGATGATGTACGAGCATATAGTCCATTCGAAGATTCCGTGGCGCAGTAGCTTAACAATGAGTTATAGCGCTGAGGGCCGCGGATTCGAATCCCATCAACATTGTTATTATTTATTAGTAAAAAGGGTCGCCTGTTTACCTTGTAGTGGTGGTGTAAGAATAGCCTCCACCCCATTCCGCTACCGTTCCGAAATAAAACAGTATATATATAGAATCGCTCTGTTCAATCACTCGGAGCGTTGGCCGCTCACCGGACAGAACACCTTACCCGGCGGGAGATCTCTCCTTTTCCTTCCACGGCCACACGTAGATATAAGAATGTGCAAGAAGCGAGAGGGGTGTGTCAGGATCGTGTCAAATGGAAGTTAGTAGTATTTCCCTACCCCACTAAGTGATGGGCGTGAGAGATTATAGTGTAATCCGAGTTCGACTTAACGAGGATTCGAGTTCGGGTCCCATGACGTAAATTTTATCAATGTGGTCCAACCATGAAATTGTCCTATGAGGTTTGTAAAATACTGCACACAACGATTCGCCATGGTCAGCGGACAATACATACATTGTGCACGAAGCTAGGCAAATAGTCATTACAAAACCAAAGTTCCGTTGCCCCCTAAAATGACATGTTGACAATAGAACTTTCGATGTAATTGAACAACAAGCGGTTGAGAGCATTGCTGTTGCAATCTATAAAATAATATGGGAATACTCATGGCAGGTAGTTATTTGTACTATTTGAGATCATTTCAACCAACGGTTAACAAGCTAAGTGGTCGAAACATTAATTAATAAAACCGGCTAAGAGCGTGTCGGGCCACGCTCAGTGTAGGGTTCCGTAGTTTCCCGTACGTCACAATACACTTATTTCCACTTATGAGTTTAAAGGTGGGTATGTTTCCACTTATGAGTTTAAAGGTGGGTATCCATTATGTTCGCGCTCCAGCACCGCTCCGCGCTCCTGCAACTGCTCCCGGTAGTGGGTACTGTTGTTTCCATCCAAGTTCAAAATGATTTTCCTAGAAAGTCCTTATAAAGTTCTTCTTTTCAGATTTTTTTTCATATTTTCTAAACTTATGGTTCAAAAGATAGAGGGGGGGGGGGATACATTGTATTTACTTTTGGAGCGATTATTTCCGAAATTATTGACATTATCAAAAAATGATTTTAGTGAACCTGTATTCATTTTTAATTAACTTTCCAACAATATATCACACGTTAGGGTTGAAATTAAAAAAAAATCACTTCCCACTTTACATATAGGGGGGGCTACCCTAATAAAACATTTTTTCCAATTATTATTTTATCACTTTGTCGGCGTGATTGATACACATATTGGTACCAAATTTCAGCTTTCTAGTGCTAACATACACAGAGATTAAGCGAGGACGGACAGACGGACAGACAGACATGGCGAAACTATAAGGGTTCCTAGTTGACTACGGAACCCTAAAAACCGGCCTGCGTTAATAAGATAATTGAATAGTGAAAAAATGATACCCTGTGTCACTTCTACAACTCAGACAGATCTAACGACACCGTATGTCAGGGATGGCAAACCAATGGCACACGCGACACAATATTTTGGGTACACAACCGATCACAAAGTTTACTATAAACTATTATATTACGAACGAACGCGAGTGATCCCAGTTACATCGTGCACTATCACTGATAATGACGCATAGTTTGTTTCATATCGTCATCATTACAGCCTTTCAGAAGTCCACGCCTCCCTCAAAGAATGCACAGTTCGTTTACGCATAGCATAATAGTCAATTTATTTGATACAACTGTATTTTAAAAGTTCATTTGCGTTATATTTACGATTTTACAATCCCAATATAAGATATTCGTCATCTAATTTGCAGCAACAGAAGTCACACTAACGTTACTTTAATTTGAATTACTCTTTATTTATTTTTTGTAGTCAATAAAAAGTTTTGGGGCGATAGTATTTAGTACTATTATTTGCCCAATAATCACGAAGTCAAAATTACTTTAAGGCATGTCTAATACCTATTTAAACATTTCTATAGTAAAATAATATAGGCTATAGGTAAATATATATACCATAAAGGTTCGCCACCCCTGCCGTATATGTTTAAATACATTAACTAGGCTACAGAACGTACCAAAAAATAGACATTCATACATACATACTGTAACGATCCCCCCTCCTCACTCTATATAATAAAAAATTTATAATATTAAAAATATCCCCTTTTTAATAACATTATATATATGTGACCAGGATTAATAAACTATGTTTAGATCTTTCTAAATGATCTCTCTAAAGGTTTAATAATAGGCCGTTTGTAATCTTTTGGCGTGATCGTCTTAGTTAGGACCCTTATTTACGTTGTGTTTGTTTGTAACTTAGTTCTTTTAGGTGTCTTTTGGAAGAATGAATATTCACTAGAGCAATTGAAAGCTGTTGTTAGTGCCTTATAAGCTAAGTGAACCCCGTTCACGAAGACAGGTCTCGAAAAAGGTTAAGAACATAAACGTCTCTATTCCACTTGTATCAGGTTTACATTATTAATTTATTATCATTTATCCCTTCCCGCTTGGAAAAGGCTCACAATATATTTATACAAAAAATACCCGATACTAGGGCTTCGCTCTCCTACATTTATTTAAAAAAATTTAGGGGAGGTACACGGCCCCACACACGCCGTGCACGGTGAGCGCCAACCATTTTGATGCACTCCCCCCGAAGGGAACGCTAATTCGGGAACTGGACCGTAGTCCACAGCAAAATAACTGGCGAACCAGTAAAAGAGGCTTGGCCCCTTGTTAGTGCGTAAGCACAAACATCGACCGAAGTCGCGCATGTCAATGCGTGTAAACGCCATACAGAATACGAACGAATCCAGCCACAGTGAATGTACGTCACACGGTTTAGGCAAATAGGCACACTGGCTGTAAACCCTCCGTGAGCGCCACCACCTGCCAGACCGCCGCTCCTGCAGACGTGATGTAAGTGTATGGCATCACCACCAATTGCATGATCAGCACGGCTACTAGCCGCAGAGCGTGTCATGAGTCTACCGCTCACCTCAAGGGAATGGGGTCCCACGTTGTGCGGCTTTCGGCCGCAGCCTTGAGAGTCTCCTCAGATCCTCCCGCCAGCTACCACCCGCATGAGGTCGACACATATGCTCCACCAACCAATACAACGGCAGATATAGCCAAAAGGCAGTTATAAGATAAGAGTAATAATTCGCCATCAGAAAGGGTTTGTGTCACTGACGTTGAGTAAATGCATTTTCGATCATGTTTGTCTCACCCACCAACAAGTTGCCTTCAATCATTCAAAGGTGGGAAAGTTACAGAGAGATAATATTATGTTGTTATATAAAACATCGTGGAGGGCAGACAGTCTGCAGCCCCGCAATGAAGGGACCCGACTTGGGCAAAGCTACTTAGGTGTGAGTCAAACCAAGACGCAGAGAGCGCCATTGAGAATAGCGTTCCACCAAACAACCATCGCAGAGACGTAATGCTGCAGAACGCAACAAGCATCAATACGACTATCGTCGGGCTTACACCATTCCAAGGTCCCCCATACATCCCAGCAGACATCACCAACCGTATACCTCCATCGACCAGAACCACAGAGAGCGTCGAATCAGGCGCAGCACACCCGTAGATCCATCACAAGACGCAATACCGCCAGTAGCAGTAAGCATCAATGCAACTATCATACGGATGGCGCCCCCTCACAACACACCCAACATGATCCCTATCGACTTTGGTAACAAAGTTGGTATTGTTGTTATATTAAAAATATCACCAACGTATCATAGTAGCACGCTACTAAGACGCCAATGAACAAAACTCCACGTATCATAGCGCTAATGCACTAAGACATGAAGCTGAGTATGCCTGTTACACTTAAAAGTGCTACCAACATCCCCATCCGAAAGATAGACGACGCATCGCTATGCGCTACGACGCCGCCCACAAACGGTATGGGTGTGCGATGTCCACGGGAAAGCCGTATTGCTACAACAAACCCGCTTACCACCGACACTAAGATGTTAATTGTATACCTCCATCGACCAGAACAACAGGAATGCGTCGAATCAGGCGCAGCACACCCGCAGATCCATCACAAGACGCAATACCGCAAGTAGCAGTAAGCATCAATGCAACTATCATACGGGCGGCGCACCCTCACAACACACCCACATGACTCCTATCGACTTTGGCAACAAAGTTAGTATTGTTGTTATATAAAAAATATCACTAACGTATCATAGTAGCACGCTACTAAGACGTCAATGAACAAAACTCCACGTATCATAGCGCTAATGCACTAAGACATGAAGTTGAGTATGCCTGTTACACTTAAAAGTGCTACCAAACACACTCATCATCCCAATCCGAAATATAGACGACGCATCGCTATGCGCTACTACGCCGCCCACAAACGGTATGGGTGTGCGATGTCCACGGGAAAGCCGTATTGCTACAACAAACCCGCTTACCACCGACACTAAGATGTTAATTGTATACCTCCATCGACCAGAACCACAAGAGAGTGTCGAATCAGGCGCAGCACACCCGCAGATCCATCACAAGACGCAATATCGCAAGCAGCAGTAAGCATCAATGCAACTATCATACGGGCGGCGCACCCTCACAACACACCCACATGACTCCTATCGACTTTGGCAACAAAGTTGGTATTGTTGTTATATAAAAAATATCACTAACGTATCATAGTAGCACGCTACTAAGACGCCAATGAACAAAACTCCACGTATCATAGCGCTAATGCACTAAGACATGAAGCTGAGTATGCCTGTTACACTTAAAAGTGCTACCAAACACACTCATCATCCCCATCCGAAAGATAGACGACACATCGCTATGCGCAACGACGTCGCCCACAAACGGTATGGGTGTGCGATGTCCACGGGAAAGTCGTATTGCTACAACGAACCCGCTCATCACCGGCACTAAGATTGTTGTTATATAAAACTGCACCAACGTATCATAGTAGCACGCTACTAAGACGTCAATGAACAAAACTCCACGTATCATAGCGCTAATGCACTAAGACATGAAGTTGAGTATGCCTTTTACACTTAAAAGTGCTACCAAATACACTCATCATCCCAATCCGAAATATAGACGACGCATCGCTATGCGCTACTACGCCGCCCACAAACGGTATGGGTGTGCGATGTCCACGGGAAAGCCGTATTGCTACAACAAACCCGCTTACCACCGGCACTAAGATGATATGTCTAGGACACATCGGTTAGCGAGTCCAAGTTTACCTCGGACCAATTGCTCGTGAAGCAGCACACACGCCACCATAATATTCCTTTTCAAGTCCCTAATAAGGACTAGTCATTTTGCTACAGTACTAGGAGCAGTCAGTCACCCGACCACCCCATACAATGCTTTTGCTTCAAGGAGACCTCCTATAAAATTGCTTTTGTATTATAGACCTTACTTTCATAAGTCATGTATATATAGGATTCGAACCCATGACCCTACTATTGTAATGCATATTAATCATAGAGACCTTCTATAGTATTGCTTTTGAATCACAGACCTTACTTTCATAAGTCATTCATATATAGGGTTCGAACCCACGACCCTACTATTGTAATGCATATTAATCACAGAGACCTTCTATAGTATTGCTTTTGAATCATAGACCTTACTTTCATAAGTCATTCATATATAGGGTTCGAACCCACGACCCTAATATTGTAATGCAAATTCATCATGGAGACCTTCTATAGTATTGCTTTTGTATCATTGAGTTTAATATCATAAGTCCCTAATATAGGACTAGTCATTGTGCTACAGTACTTCAGGCAGTCAGGCTCCCGACCACCCCATATATATGTAGAACTGCAGGAATGTATCTCCGGCAGCTCATCCATACAATATAATACATCTATACGTGAACACCTTCCATAACTTAGGAAAATTTTCCTTAATACATGAACTCCTTCAACAACTTAGGAAATTTCATCTATACGTGAACTCCTTCCACAACTTAGGAAAATTTTCTTTTATACACGAACACCTCCCATGACTTAAACAATTTTTAACAGATTTTCTAATTATCTTATAAACGTTATTTAACTTAATTTTATAATATTTTTTGACTTGTATTTCTATTATTTATCTTATTTTAAATATTTTTACAAGTTTTTATAATAAATTTACTTATTACGAGAAACAATAATTTTGCCCTTAATTTGCTATGTTATTGGGATAATGTCTGAAATATATTAACTTTATGTTTATTAATTTGACTTAATTGCTTAATATATATCTTTTAAGACTATTTTTGACGCCCCTTTATATTGAATTTAATTATTAATAATAATATTGGGCCGTCACAATACGTACTCTCGAAAAACAATATCCACTTTCTGGAGCAGCACCGCCTTTAGAAGCTATTATGAACATATTAGGTAATTATTATTGTTAACCATGCTGCAGCTATATTAGTGGTATAGTTGTAGCACGAATGGGTCGGCTCGACCGGGGAAGGACCACGCTCTCACAAAACACAAGCGTAAAATAGCAGCTCAACGCTGCTGTGTTTCGTATGATGAGTGCAGAGAATCGGAGACTTATTTTACTGAAAACGAGTCATGCCATCTTAGCCCTCACGTGTGACAACGCATACGCATTTTGAATCGTAATTGAGGATAGATGTAGATGTCTATAGGCCCCAGCAGCCACTTACCATCAGTTAGACTATGTGCTCGTTCGTCACCCTTACTCTATAAAAAAATTCTTGTCTGGTTTAAGTCTGTTTTTACCTTTATCAAAAGTTTATTTCTAGGTTAGGTCTACAATACCTTCATTGACTTTCTTGTCGAGTTATTATTTTATCAATATAAATTTTACTGTGTAATTCTGTGTGAGCGTGGTATTTTAGTGGTGGGTTCGAGTTGATCCAGTCATTCTAGTGGTGGATTTAGAGGAGGGCGACACGAGCGACTTTATTTTATCATAAATTTTCGAGTTCCTTTTATAAAATAAATGTGACAAATGAGCACACAGTCCACTGATGGTAAGGGTATACTGTGGCTTGTAGATACCTTCATCTATCTTTCTTTAAGAATAAAAATGTAGATGCGTTGTCAATGCTGAGGAATAAGATGACTCGTTAACAGTAAAAAGGGTCTCAGGTTTTCCACACTCACCATACGAAATACATCAGTATTACCATTCTGTTTTCTGTGAAAGACATGATACCTCCCCTTTTTCGTACCATAATATAGTTGTAATTACCATCGTTTCGAGGGTTTTGAATCTCTCATGGTAACGTGAGCACTGAATTGCTTGACGACCTGTTGTCATACTATAGCTAGCCTGGGCTACAATCTAGGTATTCATAAGGATTTTGATTACTAAGCAGGTGGAAATGTAGACAAGCACTGACTTATTTAGTAAAAAGTGTTAAAATTAAAAATTTTGCACAACCGACTTCAATATAAATAAAACGAGAACATCATCAATGTAGTCGAAGTCAATTAAATACGCATTATTAAGGATAACTCAAAAACTACTAATGAGATCTTAATCAAATTTATATGGGACCACATGAGAAGCACCAGCTTCTAAATACGAAAGAACGTGAGTTTTTTATACGTGGTAGAGCCATGCTGCAGTTATATTATTCGTATAGTTGTAGCATAAATGGGTCGGCTTGACCGGGCAAGGACCACGCTCTCACAGAATACCAGCGTAAAATAGTAGCTTAATGCTGCTGTGTTTCGTATGGTGAGTGTAGAGAACCGGAGACCCGTTTTACTGGAAACGAGGCATTCCATCTTAGTCCTCATGGGTGACAACGCATCTGCATTTTGATTTGTAATCGAGGATAGATGTAAATGCCTATGGGCTGCAGTAACCAATTACCATCAGGTGGACTGAGTGCTCGTTTGTCACCTTATCCTATAAAAAAATCATCAAAATCGGTTCACCTAGATAAAGTTCTGAAGAACTTAAAAACAACACAAAAAAATACAGTTGAGTTTAGTACCTCCTACTTTTTAAGTCGGATAAGAAGAGCGGAGTTCTATATCGGGGCGCCTTGATTGTTAAGGCCGGTTCTAAACTCAGTTAGCTCTACCATGTCTAAATTAAAATTGAGAAATAGAAATTAGTTAGGTGAGGGCGGAGTCCGTGCGAGAGTTAGTACGTGTAAATTAAAAACACTTAACTTACAGATATATTCTTTGTCAACCAAAGTAAAGAATCACAACAAGTTGAAGGGATTGATTCAGCATTTACTTTACACGTGTATAAAATATAGCAAAATACATAGTAAAATGTTCTAGAACAAATTAATCTGACATTGATGAGAAAAACTTTTACAACACTCTTTGTTTCCTGTTGTTTCCAACTAACTATAGAAATTATATGATTGAATATTACAAAATACAAAGTTCTCTGAAACAAATTATACTGAAATCCATGAGAATACGTTATACGATACCCTTTGTTTCTTGTTGTTTCCAACTATATAAATTATTATATTCCGTTTTTATAGTCAATATGTTCTCAAACTTCACTCGATATACACTGTATCTCTGTCGAAACCGTGTATCCATTCCATGACTTGCACATGCCCAGTATATCCAAGACTATTCACGAGATCATAGAAGATATAATAGTCAGTTAATTTTTTATCTTCATAAAATTTAGTTATGGAAAAAGTAGAGTAAGATTGAAGTATGTTCTTAAAGCGAATAACGAGTCTATCTAGTAATATTGGCCGTAAACGCAACCATGTAGTGGCGGTGTAAGAATATCCACCACCTTATATCATCTCACTGGTTTTCTTCTTAACTGGCTTTACGGCTCTGAGTTCTAGCCCTTCTGAGCCTATCATTTCTTTCAGAATCTCCACTTTTATATTTTTTCTTCACAATATGCTGATGCATCATATTGCGAAGCCTTTAGGAGATTGTGGCGATAGCTTAACGCAGTGGACAGTTGATAACGACAGCCACTCAAGTTCATGAGGCGCTCAAGCGATCAAAATAACCTGAGATTGAAATAATACTAGCTTTTACGGAATTTATCCCGTATATTTAACTTTTTAAATACCCGACGTTTGGAGAGCTTTACAGCACCCATGGTCACGAGAAGGACTGAGATGTTCAACGTCCAGATGTCTTAGTTAACCGCGGTTACCATAGATTAAAATTTAACTTTTGTTCCGATCTAAGAAATCATTAAAATAACTTGAGGTTTATATCGACATCAAAGCACTTGTTTCGTCGTTTTCTCTATAGTTCACACGCACGGACACTTAATTCACAAAATCGCATCACTTTTACGAATCAAAATCCACTTCAAACCATTATTCAAGCGTCAAAAAAGGAGCGACAACACGTCTACGGCTAAGTTCCCGCCAAAACTCCTCATCTCGTTGGTATCTTAGGTGGCCACAGAGCACAGAGGCCAGAAAGAGAACAAACCAGGAGATGGGCGGAAGACGCTGCGGTTTTCCTAGCAACAAAAAAATTGCTGTTGCAAACCTACCCGCCAAGTGTAGGAATATAGTTCCTATAACATGTATTCCTTCTCTGGAACAATCTATGTTCTTATATTTAATAGCAGATTGACTATATCGGTGTCGGTATCATTATGTGGTCCTGGGTTGGAGTTCCGAGTCCGACGATAATCAGTTTATGGGGTTTTTCTGTCAAGAAGTTCTCAATATCAGTTCGGAGTCAGGAACTCGGTGTTATTTCAGTTGGTTATGCGTCGAGAGCCGTGGTAGCTCAGTGGTTAACGCTCGCTGTAAATATAAAAGAACGCGAGTAACCCGGGTTCGATCCCCGCCGGCACCAATGAAATTGTTAATTGCAATTTTAAGTGCTGATTTACCACGTGCTCGGCGGTGAAGGAAAACATCGTGAGGAAACCTGCATGTCTGAGGAATAGGAAAAAAATATTTCGAAGACATGTGAAGTTCAAAGTTGATTAGTGACCGCCAATACGGTTTTCGCCGTGGTCGGTCAGCTGGTGATCTTCTGGTCTACCTCACTCACAGATGGGCGGAGGCAGTAGAGTTCAAGGGGGAGGCATTGGCCGTTAGTTTGGACATTGCGAAGGCCTTCGATCGGGTTTGGCACAAAGCGCTTCTTTCGAAGCTCCCTTCCTATGGGCTTCCCGAGAAATTGTGCAATTGGATCACCAGCTTTCTTGCAGATCGGAGCATCAAGGTCGTTGTAGACGGTGCAAGCTCCGATTGCAAGCCTATTAATGCTGGTGTTCCACAGGGCTGCGTGCTATCGCCAACGCTGTTTCTTCTGCATATCAATGATATGTTGCATACCCGTAACATTCATTGCTATGCGGATGACAGCACTGGTGATGCTCTTTACACCGGCCGAGCCAATATTTCTCGGGAAAACGTCTCCGAGTGCCGGGAAAAACTTGTGTCTGAAGTCGAGTCTTTGCTGAACAGAGTCTCGGATTGGGGACGACTAAATCTAGTCCAGTTTAACCCCCAGAAGACACAAGTTTGCGTGTTAACCGCTAAAAAGAACCCCTTTGTCGTATCCCCTCAGTTTCAAAGCACTCCCCTTGTTGCCTCAGCCAGTATCGGAATCCTCGGCGTCGACATATCGAGTGACGTGCAGTTTCGTGGTCACTTGGAAGGGAAGGCCAAATTGGCCTCTAAAAAGCTTGGCGTGCTCAGCAGAGCGGGACAGTATTTCATGCCGGCACACCGCCTGCAACTTTACAAGGCGCAGGTTCGGCCGCACATGGAATACTGTTCCCATCTCTGGGCTGGGGCTCCCCAGTACCAGCTCCTTCCACTTGACCGCATCCAGCGCAGAGCGGCTCGAATCGTCGACGACCGAGTGCTTTCCGATCGGCTCGATTCACTGGCGTTGCGAAGAGATGTTGCATCTCTTTGCGTATTTTATCGCATCTATCACGGGGAGTGCTCTGAGGAATTGTTCGGATTAATCCCAGCCGCCAAATTTCGTGAACGCACGACACGGCAAACGTCCCGATACCATCCACACCATCTGGATGCTTGGCGGTCCACCACTGTACGTTTCACAAGGAGTTTTCTTCCACGTACAACCTCTCTGTGGAATAGTTTATCACCGGCGATTTTTTCGGACCGATACGACCTGGGGACCTTCAAGAAAAGAGCTTACTCCTTTCTAAAGGGCCGGCAACGCACCCGCAATTCTCCTGGTGTTGCGGTTGATCATGGGCGGCGGTAGTCACTTAACATCAGGTGAGCCGCATGCTCGTTTGCCCCCTCTTCTATAAAAATAAAAAAAAAAAATCGTCCACACGCATTTGGGCAGCGCGACGAACACTTCCTTACCCTAAAACCCTCTCAGAAATGAGGGGAGGCCTGACCCAAGCAGTGGGACATATATAGGCTGTAACTTACTTACTTACTTACTATGCGTCTAACCTATTTCTGATCGTCTATCTTGTCGGACTATAAAGAAATAGAGAGCGTACCTGTGCTTTCATGCGCATACTCGTGCGCTTGATGCTGAAATTCGTTCTGGAGGATATTTATGTTCTTTTATTTACAATCTTTGTTTGTAAGTCAAGGTCTTCACGTCGTATCTGGTATAATACGGTTGTCGTGGGTGTCGTGATGATTTAAAATCTAAATATTACAAAAAGTAAGTCATAACTGTTTACGTATATGCCCGCTTTGATTTTGTTGATATAAATAATATTTGGAAATTAGTTGTGTAGGCAAATAATGTGGGTGGAAGTGTACATAAGTAGAATTTTGGATCAGCTGCCAGCAAGTTACTGTTCATAAATAATTATTTTATAACATCATAGTCGGTGCGTCTGTCAGTGACCATGTAACTTCTGAACAACTTGTCCGATTAAGATGATATTCACACATTATATTGAAAATAAAAATGAAAAAAGTTAATGGCATTGTAGTTCCATATTTATGAATCAAAATGACTCATATTCACGTTGGTTGAATGCCAAAAAGTCACTAAATTTGGACTCTAATTTAGCTTTGGTAGAAGAATTACCAAAGCTAAATTAGACACACAGACACACACACACACACACACACACACACACACACACACACACACACACACACACACACATGCACACACACACACACACACACACACACACACACACACACACACACACACACACTCACACATAAATTATTTATTATTATAATAATTATAGCTGATAAAGAATTATGGTACTAGCAACATATGAATCAAGTCCGACTGTGCGGTGGTCCGAACACTGTAACACGGGGTCTCCTAGTACAGGTTCCGCTCTCTCACAATAGTCAATCTTGCAATAATTGTATCATAGAGTTAAGACAATAATCTAAGCATGTTCTTGTTTTATGTACCATTGTGATTGAAAATAAACGATTATTATTACTATTAATAAATTTTATATATTTATTAAAATGTTTTATAAAAAAATTTAATAAATTTAATGTAAAAAAAGCCAAGTGAAATCCATACATCACCTATCAGAAAGGGGCGGAATAAGGTCTTCCGGGTCATCTAATTATAATGTATATTTGCGAGTCAAGCGAATTAACTGCCCGCTGATTTCAATGAAATGAAAATTTACTATAGTGTAGAATGTTTCGGTTTGCCTGATGGTAGCGACCTTAGAGAATATACGTTAGAGACGTTAAAGAGGTGCAAGCGCATGTGCCACTTTCTTCGTCAGAAGTTGGTTGCGGTTAATAATGTCCTCCAGACCGAAATCCTGTCACGGCAGCTGCCTCAGCGGAGACTGGCTATCAGCGTAAGACGTTATAGTGCCCAAGTGTATGCACAAGCACAGGTGCACACTCTATTCCCTGACTCTCAAATCCAATGGGACGTTAAACGACCGGAGAGAGATCAGACGCAGGACCAACAGGTTTACGTGCTTTCCGAGGCACGGGGATGAGACACCGCCAACTTCCTGACTCCTGGCAGCTACTAAGAATTTCTTGACGGAATAACTTAATAATTGATTTTAGGGCCCGACCCGGGATTCAAACCCAGGACTTCATGATCAGCAGTTACCAGTTACACTACTAGACGTAGACTATCGGGGTAGTTGGTTGCAGTAGATACTTACTATCAGGTGAACTGTAAATTAATTTCCCTCATTAGTTTTTTCTTTTATATAATAAAGTGAAGGCTTTCGAAAATCATTGCATGTGTGAATAAACGATATTTCATACTAGTGAAAAAGGTTCTGTCGTCATGTTTTTCATATTGAGACAGCTGTTTTATTGGTCTAGTGGTCCCAGGTTCGTATCAAGGATCTGGGCAAAATCTGTTATTGGGTTTTTCTGTACGCGAGTGCAACTGTGTTTGCGCATACACTCGGACAAAATTCGGTATAAAGAACATTATATTATTATTATTTCATATTTATCATGACATGGATGTATAATACGTATATTTATTAATGCAATTAAAAGTACGTGTGTACTTATATTTTCATGTGTTCATGTGTGGTTTATTTTGCAATAAGCGGCCGATTTTGTAGAGATGGTTCTTCAGAATAAGTAATATATGCAAATGGTAAAAAAAATAAATAACAAGTCTTAAATATTCTGTCCTTCTTATTTTTTAAATCAAAACTATTTTAACTGATTTCACTACGCACGCAAACATTTGTAAGCGTCGATCGGTAGAGAAAAACATTGTTGCTCGTAAATCACATTCAATTTGGGATAATTTCAAATACAAAGTACAAGCCTTATTTACTCGTATTTTCAAAAACTGCATTAACAGTATATTTTATTCATGTATTTAAACTTAAGTTTAAAATTTGGCTACTCTTTGAGAAAAACAGCCTGTATAAGTATGATTACATAAATTTTTAATTTGTCTATATTTACATAAGTATTTTTTCATTTTTGTATTTTCTTGCATTGCTTCTATATTTATCTCTGATTATCTTAATGGTTTGTTTGGAGAGAATGCCTTCAAGCATCAAATCCTCAATACGTAGTATTTATTTGCGCATATAAGTTTATATAAATGAATAAAAGTAGAAGTTGAATTCGGTGATTTGAATTTGTTCAAACAATTACTAGTTGCCCCCAGATAACGCAAGCAATAAACTCAGCAGAAATACCGTTGTGTCTATATATTATTCATGGAAAATCCTGAAAAGATAACGAAATCAGGCCGCGGACTAATCAATTGATAACAAAACTAACTGCAAACGTACCGATTTCACCAAAATCAGGATTGCATCGCGATAATGTCGACGTACATTTCTAGCTCTGACTATTAAATACTCTGTGGCTCTACACCTGACGGACACCCACGCTGACATATCGCGCTCCTTATTTCATCCGTCATCGAGCAATTCTATTGCTTATTCCAACACTTGTAAAATGATAATTGTCTGATATGTTACAGTCTTGAAAACAGTTGCTTTCGAGCGTTGTATTTCCATTAATACTCGAACGGTAATGACAGACTCCAATTAACAGAGAGCTGTGACAGACGGCCAATTCACACTACGCCCACTCAACACTGAAAGTCAAATGAGGTTGCCATGAATGAAGGAAGACATGTGTTAAAGATAAAACAACACAACATTTTTTTTTAAAGATAACATTTTTCTCGGTTTTGATTAAATTTGTTTAAGATAAGTAGTACAATTAAAAATTTTGTACAGCCGACTTCAATTGGACCGAATCTTACTTGAAAACTATTGGTAAGATCTTGATTAAATTTATATGAAACCATATGAGAAGCACCAGCTTTCAGATAAAAAAAGAATCATCAAAATCGGTTTACCCAGAGAAAAGTTACGTGTAAATAAAAACAGAAGGTAAACAGTTCCACTGCAGGGCAGAAGCCAGTGCTTATTTCCAATAAATAAGCAGAATTAATATTAACAAGCTTTAATATTAAAACAATAATTTAAAACCCCAAGTGCGTATAACAATTCACTGAAAAGAAAAAAAATACAACCTGTGTCATTTCCAAAATTAAGGAGAATCTAGCGACACATAATAATATTATAAAAATTCATTAAGCCGTTTAAGCTACAGGGTCGTGCCAAAGTTAATACACGAACACAAAAAGTGATACACGAATCAGTCTCGTCTTATTAGGGTTCCGTAGTCAACTAGGAACCCTTATAGTTTCGCCATGTCGATCTGTCCGTCTGTCCGTCCTGGCTTAATCTCTGTGACCGTTAGCACTAGAAAACTGAAATTTGGTACCAATATATGTATCAATCACGCCGACAAAGTGGTAAAATAAAAATTGGAAAAAAATGTTTTATTAGAGTAGCCCCCCTATATATAAAGTGGGAAGTGATTTTTTTTTAATTTCAACCCTAACGTGTGATATATTGTTAGAAAGGTATTTAAAAATGAATAGGGGTTTACTAAAAGCATTTTTGATAATGTCAATAATTTCGGAAATAATCGCTCCAAAAGTAAAAAACAATGTGTCCCCCCCCCCCTCTCACCTTTGAACCATAAGTTTAGAAAATATGAAAAAAAATCTGAAAAGTAGAACTTTATAAGGACTTTCTAGGAAAATCATTTTGAACTTGGATGGAAACAACAGTACCCACTACCGGGAGCAGTTGCAGGAGCACGGAGCGCTGCTGGAGCGCGAACATAACGGAACCTTTAAACTTATGAGTGGGAACACTTATTGTGACGGACGGGAAACTACGGAACCCTATTGTTATGTTATGTATTAATGATAATGAATGAATATTCCTGCAATGTCTTACCAAGTCGTCTCTCCATCTAGAGGGGAGTCGCCCTACACTACGCCTACCGGTACGAGGCTGCTTTCGTGAACCTTTTTTCCCCAACGGTTGTCGATTCTTTGAGCTATATGGCCGGCACATTGCCACTTCAGCTTACTATTCCGTGAATCCGTGGATGCAGGTGGCTCAGGACCGTGCTTTGTGGCATTCTTTGGGGAGGCCTATGTTCAGCAGTGGACTTGTGAAGGGCTTTAATAATGATGATGATGATGGTGATGAATGAATGTTACAAAATGGATTTAATCACGATGTTTGTCTTTATCTTCTCGATGAAGCATTACATTAATAAAATGGTATTTAAAATTTCAGTCATATCTTTTGCTACAATCTACGTTCTGCGTATAAAAAAGCTCTGTAAAGTGCTCGAAACGTCTAGAATTAAAAAAAAAGCTTAAATTAAACGCGATAAAATCCGTAGAATTAGTTCATTAGATAATTTATCCCACGTGTAGTGTTATATATAAGAAATCATTACGAATCCAGATGAAATAAAAGGAATCGATATTAAAATAAATGTAAACGTCAGATATACATAGATATAATTGCTTTTATAATTAAAAAGCTTTTAATTTTTTTATAGGCGCCACTTTCTCTTTAGTTATTTCAATGTAATGACATCGCTATGGGATGGCTTTTGAATTAATATTTATATGCATTATTAATGTTTTGATTAAAACTTTGTTTGTTTTTGGTGATTGGATCCGGTGAAAGGGCTTACACTAACGAGCGATATTGGCCTGAGGGCGGACGTTTTAAAAACCCTCGTTTTTTATAGAATATCGTTGTAACAAATGAACATAGAATCTACCTGGTGTTAAGTGGATACTGTTGAGACATCTGGATCTACCCTAGATTAAGAATCAAAATGTAGATGGAACTTAGATAATATCTATTCACCAGTAAAAAGGGTACCCGGTTCTCTACACTTACCGTTCGAAACACAGCAGCATAAAGTTGCTGTTTGACGCTGGTATTCTATGACTGAATGAATGAATGAATGAATATACTTTATTGTACACCACAAATAAATTTACACAGAACATAACCAGATTACCTGTACAATTTGGCGGCCTTATCGCTACATAGTGATCTCTTCCAGGCAACCAAAGGTGTCTAATATCAATACATGCAATAAAATAACATATAAATAACTAATACATTAAAAATAAATATGATACACATATACGTAGGCGGTCCCATAATGAATTGGCCTAACTATGAACCAATGAAGGAAATGAAACGAAACCAATTTTATTTTTCAATATAATCACCATGAATACTAACACACTTCTGACATCTGTGAATCAAGATTTCTAAACCTTTATAAAAATAATCACATTTTTTATCCTCAAAATGACTGAAGACGGCCGCCTGCAACTCTTCTTCGCTTGAAAATTTTCTTCCTCTTAAGTCACGCTTTAAATTTGGAAACAAATAATAGTCGGACGGGGCCATGTCTGGACTGTAAGGTGGATGTTGAACTTCTGTGAACCCGCATTGACGAACTGCATCCTTCGAAACACTAGCGGTATGAACAGGGGCGTTGTCATGGAGCAACAGGACACCTTTAGACAGCTTGCCTCTTCGTTTTTCCTTTATCTTGTCTCGTAATTTATATATTAAAGAAGCATAATATTCGCCGTTCACGACTGTATTACGTTCTTTAAAATCCACCATCAAAATGCCTTGAAAATCCCAAAATATTGTGCACATCAGGTTTTTAGTCGATTGTTGCACCTTTGCCTTTCTAGGGGGCTTTTCACCCTTATAACGCCATTCCATTGACTCGCGCTTGTTTTGTGAATCATAATACAAGATCATAGTTTCATCACCAGTCACTAGCCGCTCGATCACAGTCTTTGGATTTTCGCCACAAAGATCCAAAAACTCCGAAGCGCAGCGCACTCTTTCCTGTCTCTGTACCTCTGAAAGAAGTTTCGGTACCCATCTTGCACTCACTTTTTTCATGTGAAGATGTTCATGGATCGCGCAATGAACGGTACTCTCAGAGAACTCAAGCCTTGCTGCAATTTCTCTAATCTTCGAACGGCGGTCACTCAGAACCTCCTCTTCGATAAGAGCAATCGTTTCGGGAGTGAGCACTTCCACAGGTCGACCGTCGTGGCCAAAGTCTTCGACGGTTTCTCTCCCGAGGCGAAACTCTTTCACCCAATTTTTCACTGTGCTATAGGAGGGGGCATACACGCCATCCAATCGTTCTTTTATTTGGGCAGGGGATAAACCTTCTTTAAACAGAAACTTTATGACACTTCGATACTCAGTTTTCAACATTTTGAAAAAATACGCGACTCTCGTTATTCAAATGCCTGTTAAACTAAGACTAAGCATTTCATGTCGATGCATGTTTCTTATATTAAGTGCACGATAAACGTACTATTTAATGCAACACAACATGTAGCGACATGTCGCGTTGAACTATATCAGGCCAGTTCATTATGCGACCGCCTACATACGTATATACATAAACATACACACACACACACACACACACACACACACACACACACACACACGCACACACACACACACACACACACACACACACACACACATAATCGGGGCCCAACCACGTTAAATATTTTCGCTCGTGGCTTAAAATTTTCTACTTCCTCATCAACCTGTAGGTAGTCTACCGTCAGATAAAGCATCAAAGTATTTTTTAATTAAACTAAATTAAATTAATTTATTATTACTAAAAACTAAAATTCATGGTCTCAGAAAACTCCGGATCCTAAACTACATAAGATCTAATTTAAATTAATATAATATGTGATATAGATTTTACAGAAATATGAGTTTTTTAATTATATTACATAATATGTACATAATTACTAACACTAGTCCCCCGGAGGGGTTGGTTTTTAATTATATTATTATTAAATAATATTTATTACTACAGCCCTCACAAGTCCTCTGCTAAACATTGGCCTACCCTAAAGAGTTCTACAAAGGACGGTCCTGAGTCACCTGCATCCACTAACATTTCTTACCATTTCGTCACTACATCTCGAGGCTGTCACTCGAGAACCTTTCTTCCTCATCGTTTGTCGGTCCTGTCGAGCTAGGCTAGCATAGGTATGACATGTATGTGGATAATATTTTATATTTTATCAATACATAAATTTCTGCACTCGTCATTATGTCTTTAGTGACAACGATTGATATAAATATGTCCATCGAATCAGATATCAAACGTCAAAAGACGAAGCATTTAAAAACCTTAAAAGGCTGTAAGCTTTGCACAGGTTTTTGTTTGGCGTCATATCGCCCCATTTAGTTAATCAATTCTGATAGAAAACTTACTATGTAATGTTAAATTGATAAATCGCTGCTTCTTGTAACTACATTGTAATATTAGCTTACGGAAACTTATTAACTAGCGTATTGTGTTGTACCAATAGTACTGAATACATATCTTTCTTTGTTTTATATTTGATGAGCAGTTTATGTATTTTTGAAACTAGTTTGCAATTTAAAGTGGATAACCTTGAATGAAGCTATTTTATAGATTTTATCACGTTTAATTTAATTTAATTTAATTTAGGATGCTTTACAACACCCATGGTTATGGGCATTTGATGCCATAGTTAACTTGGGTTTCAGCTCTTGAATATTGGTCTGATTATTGGTCGATTACTTTTTAATGTTCAAATAACAACAATCTTACGTGACCCATGAGGTCTGAGATAACTAAATAATAATCTAAGCATGTTCTTGTTTTATGTACCATTGTGATTGTAAATAAACGATTATTATTATTATTAATAAATTTAATATATTTAAACTGTAAAAAAAGCCAAGTGAAATTCATACATCACCTATCAGAAAGGGGCGGAATAAGGTCTTCCGGGTCATATAATTATAATGTATATTTGCGAGTCAGGCGAGGTAACTGCCCGCTGATTTCAATGAAATGAAAATTTAGTATAGTGTAGAATGTTTCGGTTTGCCTGATGGTAGCGACGTAAGAGAATATACGTGGTATGGTATACATGGTTTTATACGTGGTAGAGGCACGCTGCAGCTATATTTTGGTTGCGGCACGAATGGGTCGGCTCGAACGGGGAAGGACCACGCTCTCACAGAATACCAGCGTAAAATAGTTTAATACTGCTACGTTTCGTATCGTGAGTGTAGTGATCCGGAGACCCTCCATATTCGTCATCAGGAATGCCACCGCATCTGCGTTTTGATTCTTAATCGAGGTTAAATGTAGATGTCTTTAGGCCACAGCAACCACTTACCAACAGGTGGACTGTGTGCTCGTATATCACGCCAATTTTATTAGAAAGCTGATATTGAATCAGGAAGATGCTGCTGCCCATTTAGTGTTTCATTTCCCTCTGTCACCTGTTACGAAACCCACGATGATATTTAGCAGTGGATTCTCTTTCGCCTCCACTCCATGCCTAATCTAACGTTAGCCAGATGTAACCCAGGCCGTCGGCGGCATCCAGCATTAAAGGAGAGAGACATCTGTTACTGCCATCGACAATACACCTGGTTGGATATGGCAAATAATCCCTACTGTGAGAGAGATTTATGTTCAGCTGTGGCCTATTGCTGGTATATTTATTTATTAACCAGATGATACCCGCTCGCGTCACTGTGTACACGATAATATACGATAATAAAGTTACAGCCTATATACTTCCCACTCCTGAGCACAGGCCTCCGTCATTTCTGAGACGGATTTAGGGCAAGGAATAGTCCGCCGCGTTGCCCCAATGCGTGTTGGTGAACTTTACATGTTTTCAAAATATATTTCCTTATTTCTTAGACATGCAGGTTGCCTCACGACGTTTTCCTTCACCGCCGAGTACGTGGTAAATCAGCACTTAAAATTCATTCAGTTCAATTCAAAAACCTGTATGGTTCCACTAAATATGTTAAAGCGCATAATATTACCAAATATATATATATATATATATATATATATATATATATATATATATATATATATATATATATATAATACGTGATAGAGCCATGCTGCAGTTATATTAGCAGTACAGTTGTAGCTCGAATGGGTCGGCTCTACTGGGGAAGGACAACACTCTCACAGAATATCAGCGTCAAATAGTAGCTAAATGCTGCTGTGTTTGAGACCGGAGACCCTTTTTACTGAAAACGAGGCTTTCCATCTTAGTCCTCACGGGTGACAACGCATCTGCATTTTGATTCGTAATCGAGGATAGATGTAGATGTCTATGGGCCACAGCAACCACTTACCATCAGGTGGACTGTGTGCTCGTTTGTCATCCTATCCTATAATATATATATATATATATATATATATATATATATATATATATATATATATATATATATATATATATATATATATATATATATATATATATATATATATATATATATATATAATCTAATGCTTTGATGGTCAAGTTTTCTGAAGTAAAATTATTTCTAAACGTTTGAAAACAGACTGATAACGCCTACAAGGTTTTCGTTACATGTATTATAACGAAGACAACATATTTTTCGACATTATTACACAAAACAATTTTGTATCTGTTGAAAACTGGGTGAGTTGACAATTTCTCTTACAATCTTTGTAACATATCTTTGGTTACAAACAATCGGTTTTACTTACTTGAAACTTGTTCCATCTGTCTGTAACCAATAATTGTTTGATGGACTCTTTAAACAGATTACAGCTCAGCGCCGCTGCATTAAAGGTCTTAATCTAAAGCAAGTTCTATGTGGGTTGAACAGTATTTCCTGAAAGGCGGAATAACTAAGTAGTAAATAAGGAATTGCTAACCATTTTCACCCACGCACACTTACACATGTAGCTGCAATCCAATTCTGCCAATCTCTTGAAATATGGAAAATCAATCCTTGTGCACAGGCTTGAGGATATAGGTATAAGGGGTACTCACTTAGATTTATTTAAAGACTATCTTAGGGATCGCAAGCAAATAGTAAAAATAGGTGAATACTTAAGCGATGACTCAAATATAACATTCGAAGTTCCACGGGGCAGTGTCAGAACACACGATGCATGAATTATAGGCTTGGTAATATCGTTTAAAAAATTTGCCTTAAACAATTATTTATTTTTTGTCCCGTCTCTTATCTTAGTTTGTATTCATCATATTATATCATCAACCTGCGGCAGTCCATAGCTGGAAATAGGCCTCGCCCAATGTCCGTCAATCAGAGCTAGTTATAATCTCATAATAGTCATAGTTCACCAGATTTCTCTAGTACCACTGCAGTGAAGTTGATTGTTACACAAAGTTGCGTTATAAAAAAAGTTTATCCGTCTATGGAGCATGTATACACAAAATACAAAAAACAATGCCGCAGTGGATGGCTCCTTAATTTTTGTATATTTCTATTTAGAGAAATATCTAATAATATAACCAAATATTTTAGACACACGCATAAACCCGTGAATTTTTTAACAAATTAACTTCCCCCGCAATGAAATTTGTCAAATATTTCACTTCATTCCGATTAACTTCCTCCGCAATGAAATTTGTCAAATATTACACTTAATTCCGATTAACTTCCCCCGCAATGAAATTTGTCAAATATTTCACTTCATTCCGAATTGGCTTCAATCATAAATCTAATCTAAGACTTTTTCTAGGTCAACAGAGTGGCCCCATTGGTCCAGAAAAAGTCCTAGATGCTCTCATTGACCCGGTCTTCAGCTTCTATACATTATGTTTTAACATCGACTGCAGAAGCTATAACGTGAAATCTATTTATACTTTTTAGTTCTTTTACTACCTATTGGAAGCTTAATATACCTATTTCATATTCGAGGTTACTTATTCATGTCTGATAAGAGTGAAGTATAGAACTTTAAGATTGTACTCTGTTTATTTTAAATAATAAGGAGACAAGTATTATAGCTCAGAGGAAAAGCGCATGTTTGCAAACTAATAGACGCGAGCGAATTGACCTCCGTCGATACCGACACTAAGTATAATTGTAATTTTAAATGATTTACCATATGCTAAGCGCCGAAGAGAAAAATAGTGAAAATGCAGATAAAAGCATGCTACCGTGTGGTAGAGTCACGCTGCAACTATAAAGTAAGTCACACGGGTCGGCACGACCGGGGAAAGACCACGCTCTCACAGAGTAACAATAGCAGCTTTAAGTTGCTGTGTTTCATATGGGAATTTTAGAGAACCGAGGACCCTCTTTTACTTGACACGAGGCCTTTCCTCCTTCTTAGTCTTTAGGGGTGACAGAGTACCTGCATTTTGTTTTGTAATCGATGATAAAAATGTAGATTTCTATGAGCCACTGTATGTGTACTATATGGTAAGTGGGTAGACTGTATGGTCCCTTTTCACCCTGTTATATATCTTACTTACTTACTTACTTACTTATCCTCACGCACAATCTCTAACGGGGTAGCCAGAGGGAACATATCGCCAAGTGTCACGATCCTTACATACCTCTTTCGCTTCTTTCAGGTTCATTAACTTCTTCATACATGCACGTCTAGGTATCCGAGTACTCTTGACCTTCCCCTCTTCGAGTAATTTGCTCACATGGCCTTCGAAAGTTAGTCTCGGTCTACCTCGACACCTTTTAATATTTACTTTCGCGCTATATATTTTCTTCACCATTCGGTCTTCACTCATTCGCTCAACGTGCCCAAACCATCAGAGTACGCCCCTATCAATTTTTGTGATAAGGTCATCTTTCAATCCTGCCATATTGCGAATCTCTTCGTTTCGCTTTCGGTCGGCTATAGTAACGCCGCAGATTTTATGAAGAGATCGCATCTCCACTGCATTAAACTTGCTTTTATGCTTCTTCTGGCATACCCAGGTTTCGCTGCCATATAACAAAGTCGGTACCAACACTGCGTTATGTATTGCAAGGCGTGCACTCTTCACCACGCCTTGCCTTTTGACTAATGCATTCAGGGCACCATTGACTTTGTTCCCGGCAGCGACACGCCTGTCCACATCTAAATCACATCTTCCATCCCGGCTGAAAGCACTCCCCAAGTATACAATTTCATTTACCTGTTCTAGACAGGGAATGTCTAGAACCCTGTTATATATAAAATAAAAAAATTAAGGATGCGTGAAGACTGCCAGCACATCTGAAGCAGTGAGGCAGAATTCTCTGCTACAAAACCTTAATAATGTTAGAATTGAAATACCCAGTCGTGGGACGCATGAAGGTTCTTACTTTACTGTTTTTGTTAGCAAAATGGAAACCATCATTTTGCCTTTGTTAATTATTCCAATGTCCATACAAATACAAAGTGAAATATTTGATTCAGTGACCAATTATTACGGTTTCAAACTATGGACACTCACGCAAAGGAGTCCAATTAATTTCGTGATTTATGCACCGCCGTGAGGGTGGTTTGTTTGTTCAGTGTTTTCCATTAACAGTTGGAAATTATTGATGTAATTTTAATAAGGGCCTGGCTAATTTAAAGAGGTTGTTTTCGGTTTCACTGTGATTCACAATTTATTTATTTATTTATATTTACTTTATACTTACTACTACTACTATTTTTTTTTTATAGAAGAGGGGGCAAACGAGCATGCGGCTCACCTGATGTTAAGTGACTACCGCCGCCCATGATCAACCGCAACACCAGGAGAATTGCGGGTGCGTTGCCGGCCCTTTAGAAAGGGCTACTACTACTACTACATTTTTTTACGTGGTGGAGCCACGCTGCACGGAGCACGAGAGTTGTAGCACGAATGGGTCAGCTCGACCGGGGAAGGACCAGGCTCTCACATAATACCTAACTGTACCTATGTAAAATAGCAGCCTAACGCTGCTGTGTTTCGTATGGTAAGTGTAGAGAACTGGACTTAATCCTCAGGGGTGACAATGCGTTGGCATTTTGATTCTTAATTGAAGATAAATGTGAATGTCTATGAGCCACAGCATCCACTTACCATCAGGTTGAGTGTGTGTGTTTGTCACCCAATTCTATAGAAGTACATAAAAGGTTAACTAATTACATTAGATAAAGATAGCATATGTATTCTTATCGCTCACAAAACTTCAAGCATTCAGACAATATTACCGCCCATTCGTCCGCAAACAGGTCGCACTCAGGATTTGTGTCTAGGAGAGCATTAAGTGCAATAAAAACACGGGGAACAGGTGACTTGGTACACACAACGGTGCGTGCCCATGGTACGGTAAAAAATTTATGCTTGTGATTACGACAGTAGTTATTTCGTACAAAAATCGACACAGTTCTGCACTCAGGTCTAGAGCGTCTATATTCCCGCGAATTATTTTACACGCCGTTTTAGTTGTTGATACGCTCGTCGTACTTGCAATAAGTTGTAACTCAGATATCCGAGGTAAAATTTAGTGGGATATAAACATGGATAGTATCCATAAAGGCGCTTGTAGAGATATCTTAAAAAGACCTATTGGACCTTTTCTAAAAGAAAAACATAAGTGCTTTCATACGGATTCCAAACACAGCAACTATTTTCGAGTTTCGAGCGTATCAGAGCACTGAATATTAAGCGTATTACAGTATCGTTACGAAACTCTTTAGCATTACAGCGGACAAATCCCAAGAGTTTGTATGATTCCATAGCAAACATTATATCTCTGGAATGTCAGTTTTCGATCAAATAGCACTTTTATAGTTTCAGCGCAGGTCATAACATAATTGTTGGTTTTATAATCGTAACAGATAGGGGAAAACTTACGACCATAAGACTTTGAGTAACACTTATCCATGTTTAACACCATTTTATTCTTAAAACTCTACTCGAATATAGCATCTACTGATTTTATCTCCGTAAAGAGTTTTAATTCATCTGCGCAAGCACACATTTCGAGTGCTACAACTGTTGGGAGCTCATTTACCATATTCAAAAAGAGTAGAGGGCCAAGCATCGATCGTTGATTGACACCTGAGCGCGTGCGATAGGGTCTTGACTCGTATATGCCGAGCCTGACATACTACTGGCGGTCGCGAAGATAGTCGGTGATTAACCGAAGAAGACCTGGGGCAAAAACTATGGATTCGAGCTCATCAAAAAGCATGTCATTACTAACCCTATCAAACGCCTCTCGAAGGTCAAGATATAGGATGTCGACCTGATACCCCTGTCAATACGCACTGATATGTAGTCCACAAAGGTCAAAAGATTTGTGTCCACGGATGTTTTGCTTCGGAAACCGTGTTGTTCATTGCATAAGTACTTTTCCACCAGCACGTTATATGTTATAAGTACCTGTGCAAATATTTCCGACATGGATTGCTTTTTTTTATAGAAGAGGAGGCAAACGAGCATGCGGCTCACCTGATGTTAAGTGAATACCGCCGCCCATGATCAACCGCAACACCAGGGGAATTGCGGGTGTGTTACCGACCCTTTAGAAAGGAGTAAGCTCTTTTCTTGAAGGTCCCCAGGTCGTATCGGTCCGGAAAAATCGCCGGTGGTAAACTATTCCACAGAGAGGTTGTACGCGGAAAAAAACTCCTTTTGAAACGTACAGTGGTGGGCCGCCAAGCATCTAGATGGTGTGGATGGTATCGGGACGTTAGCCGCGTAGTGCGTTCACAAAATTTGGCGGCTGGGTTTAATCCGAATAATTCCTTAGAGCACTCCTCGTGATAGATGCGATAAAATACGCAAGAGATGCAACATTTCTTCGCAAGCCAGTGAATCGAGCCGATCGGAAAGCATTCGGTCGTCGACGATTCGAGCTGCTCTGCGCTGGATGCGGTCAAATGGAGGGAGCTGGTTCTGGGGAGCCCCAGCCCAGAGATGGGAACAGTATTCCATGTGCGGCCGAATCTGCGCCTTGAAAAGGTGCAGGCGGTGTGCCGGCATGAAATACTGTCCCGCTCTGCTGAGCACGCCAAGATTTTTAGAGGCCAGTTTGGCCTTCTCTTCCAAGTGACCACGAAACTGCACGTCACTCGATATTTCGACGCCGAGGATTCCGATACTGGCTGAGGCAAAAAGGGGAGTGCCTTGAAAATGAAGTGATACGACAAAGCGGTTCTTTTTAGCGGTTAACGCGCAAACTTGTGTCTTCTGTGGGTTAAACTGGACTAGATTTAGTCGCCCCTAATCCGAGATTCTGTTCAGCAAAGACTCGACTTCAGACACAAATTTGTCCCGGCACTCGGAGACGTTTTCCCGAGAAACATTGGCTCGGCCGGTGTAAAGAGCATCACCAGTGCTGTCATCTGCATATCAATGAATGTTACGGGTTTGTAACATATCATTAATATGCAGAAGAAACAGCGTTGGCGATAGCACGCAGCCTTGTGGAACACCAGCATTAATAGGCTTGTAATCGGAGCCTGCACCGTCTACGACGGCCTTGATGCTCCGAAATCTCGATGCGCAAGAAAGCCGGTGATCCAATTGCATAATTTCTTGGGACGCCCATAGGAAAGGATCTTCGAAAGAAGCGCTTTGTGCCAAACCCGATCGAAGGTCTTCGTAATGTCCAAACTAACGGCCAATGCCTCCCCCTTGGACTCTACTACCTGCGCCCATCTATGAGTTAGGTAGACCAGAAGATCACCAGCTGAACGACCACGGCGAAAACCGTATTGGCGATCACGAATCAGCTGGTGATTGTCAAGGTACCTTCGTAGGGGGGATATTATCCATAGTTGGTACGCTTGGCAGGCGGGTTGGCAACTACAGTTTTTTATTTAAGTGATACTTCTTCATCGACGTAGTGAAGATATTGAGTACGGTATTTTAAAAAAAGTTACGTTTTCTTGTAACGTTTCACCACCATTTTCACAAATGTGTATGCAATTACACATACTATTTTAATTTGAGTATTTCACTTTGAGTTTAGTTTTAGTTTGGAAGATGTTGCTGCAAATCTCCTTTTTTTACCACTTTAAAACAGATGGTAACTATAAATATTTGTACAACTGTTAGTAGTTGTTTTTATTATTTTCAACACTATCGTTCTACACATTTATCGTCTATTTATCTATCAATCAATTCCATTCAATGTTCAATGTCTCATTATCTTTTATCTTTTAGATCAGTCAATATAATAGTGTTATGATATTGGCCATTATTAAGGGCCTATGTGTTGCATGTGAAACTATCTTAGGGTTGACACTTTTTACTGTATCAGCGTTGTATGCCATAATGCGGCAGATGCACTAATCAACCATCGAATCCTAAATCGCGCTATAAAAGTTTTTGAAAGATTGTACTATGTATAGTATAGAGGTTTGATACTACCACACAATATCTGCTTCCAAGGCAAGACACCTTGTCCACCGGTATATCTTCCTCGTTTCCATCTACAGCTAAATTTCGCGACTCTGACATGAATCTTCTCAACGACCGATGTCGTAGAACTTCTTCAATCCAGTCTTATGCTGAATAAGTTTCTCCCATATTTTATAGGAGGATTTGTTATAAATATCAGGTAACTTTGATTTATTTTTGATTCTGGTATTTTGTCGCTCTGGGTAAATTGTAATCTGTAATTTATTAGGTGATATTGATATTGTGTCATTTATCGTCGCAGGTATTACTAGTTTTTATAATTAAGTATTTAATAATAATAACTACTTTATATTAATTTCTTTTTTTATAGTATTGGCTGACAAACGAGCACACAGTCTACCTGATGGTAAGTGGATGCTGTGGCCCATAGATATCTACATTTATCCTTGATTAAGAATCAAAATGCAGATGCATTGTCACCCCTGAGGATTAGTCCTTTATATTATTTCATCTTAGGATGGAATGCCTCGCTTCCAGTAAAAAAGGTTTTTGGATCTGCTGCTATTCGTATTCTCAGAGAGCGTGGTCCTTCCTCGGTCGAACCAACCCATTCGTGCTACAACTATAATATTGATGTAGCGTGGCTCTACAACGTGAAAATTAATAAAAAAAATATTTTTTTTAAATAAAATCGAAGTAACAATCCATCTTAAAGTCCATAGACATTTGCTGCCAGTTTTAAATAAAGGAGACTTCAAATGCGTTATCATCCCAGGCTCCGAAAGAATGTCCCACAGCCTGTTAATAATACTGGCTCTTTATAACCTTCAAACTGGAATGCAGGAGTGTGCGCATTGCTACTTGGCAACACAAGTAGGTAAGAGATGGATCTATTCAGATGGACTCCTAGGCAGGAAAAAAATCTTACCTCCAAGTTAAAATTAAAAAAATACCTGTAGTTTAAATTTTAAAAAAAAACTGAAAATTTTAGTCCAGGTAAAATTGAAAGCACTATGCTGCTGTATCATTGCATTGAATCCAGCATGACTAAGTATATGTATAATAATCATTCCGGCTCTAGAATATTTGCCCATATTCAATTTTTATTTGTAAAAAACTGTTATCATGATATAGAATAAAAATCATGTGATAGAGTAGTTTCATAAAAAAAATGTGAGAAAACGAGTCATAAACTTCCACAACCCTAACAAAGTTAGAAAAGTTATTGGAAATACAATTATTAACTGTAGCAACCTAAACACGAATGTGTGCCATGGATTTAAATTATACTATCGTATAGATCTGTATTACTGCTTTAGTGAAGTCTTTAATTTTTTTTCTTATATTTATATGATCAAACTTCTCTGTTTCCGGTTCTGGCCTTTTCACTTTAAACGCAAGTAAAAATTTGTTTCACTGCTGCACACGGGCTTTCTTTCAATTGTGGGAGAAGGCTTTGAAACACAAAAGCGTCCGCAATGCTGACTTAATGTTTTATTTTTATAAAATAAGAGTGACAAATGATCACACAGTCCAACTGATGGTAAGTGGATGCAATGGCTCATAGATGTCTACGTCTATCCTCGTTTAAGAATAAAAGTGCAAATGCGTTGTCACCCTTACCAAGATGGACTAAGATGGAACGCCTCGTTTCTATTAAAAAGGGTTCCCGGTTCTCTACACTAACCATATGAAACACAACAGCATTAAACTGCTATTTTACGCCGGTATTTTGTAAGAGTGTTGTTCTACCCCGGTCGAACCGACACATTCGTATAATTATATATATATATATATATATATATATATATATATATATATATATATATATATATATATATATATATATATATATATATATATATATATAGCTGCAGCGTGGCTCTACCAAGTAAGATTTACTGTCCTGACTATTGAATATTATAGTTTTTGATATTGCCACACCTTCCGATAAAGTGTCAGGAAATAAACTTATCGAGGTGATAGGTCTAAACTAAATGCGTTGTAACATGTGTCGTTAGTCACCGCGGTGGTGTTATAAGGCTTTGATCTAGTACCATAGCGTTGGTTAGTTGTTGGTTATGTTGTTGAAGCTTTAGCGGATTTATTATTTAGAGTTTTAAATCTGAGCTATTTTTTAATATGGCAATATTTATGGTTTGATCAGAAAATCGTTTATAGTTCGTATCGTTATTTAAATACAAAATAATGTGAGTATTTTTTCGTTTATTAGTAATAATCTATTTTTTACTATGGTTGTAGAACTTTTTTATAAATCGTCCTGTTCCCGAATATACAACATTTAACAAAAACCATGTGTTTCCCGTTAAGTGCGTTATCAGACTCTGTATTCAAGCGTATAGAAATAACTTTACTTCAGAAAATTTTTTATTTGCAAATTGTTTGTTCTATTAATATTTTTGAGTGACACGCTCATCTGTAAAGCGAGGTCTTTGACAAAACTCTTACTCTTATCAAGGCAGAGGCAAGAAAACCACAGACAATTTGCGAATAGAAAAAATATTTTATTTTATTATAATATTTTTATGGTTTAGTTAATTGTAGTAAAGTTATTTCTATGCGTTTGAATACTGATGCTGCTAACGAACTTAACGGGAACCACAGGGTTTTTGTTAAATGTTGTAGAAAACTGACTGAAATGAACTGAATTGAAATATTATTTTGAATGTTACTTTTTATTACATAGTTATTTTAACCATTAAAGATGTCGCTTATGAAATGGGTTTCAGATAGATTTAAATTATTATAAAATCAATATGTATTCAATTTAGTGAGCCGTTGATTTAGTTTAGTTTGTTTTTATTTCTATTCTTTTATAATTTACTGACACATGTTCAAAACGCATCTTTCCACTAGCACACAGCTCAAATTAATTGTTTCCTAAAAGAACGTGGTAGACGCAAATTTTGACATCGGTTATAATAATGTTTATATACGTTTCAAGCCAGTCATAGGCCTTTCTTTTCTGAGAGGGTTTTAGGACATGACTAATGCGATGCCCCTGTGCGTGTCGATTGACTTTTTATGTCTTCGATTTTAATTTTTCGGACATGCAAGTTTCCCCACGACAGTTTCCTTCACCGCACCGCCGAGTGGACTAGTAAACCAGTACTCAAATACGCAATTAACAATTTCATTAATGTCAGCGGGGATCGAACCCGAGTTGCTGGCGTACTGTGAAAGTTTCAGCGAGTGAGTGCTTAACCCCTAAGCTACCACGGACCACGTTGATGAGAGGGTGTTTTATCCTACGAATTCGCTTAAAAAGAAACACCTATAACTTTGCCATGATAATTATTAACGCAACTTGCAAGAACGAATCTAAAGTTTGCATGGGGTCAGAGATTGGAGACATTTGCTGCATTACTTTAGGACCCTAAATTGTCAAAAGGATTATTATAACTATTTTTCTTCTTTTCAAGCCATTCTTAGCAGAAGACCGGAGTGAAGAAGTTGTCGGTGATTCATAACCTCGCCTTGGAAAGTACGTAAGGTGGTAGATCCTGCGCATTAACTCTTCTAAATTCTGTCGGATCAGCGTCCCATCGGACTATGCGAGTGAGGCAATAAAGAGTGCACTTTTGCTTACGCATACATTTGTGCACTATAATCCCGTCCTCTGCAGATGTTAGTCTTCGTTAAGATTGGCTGCTGTGACCGAAGTTCAGTGTGGAGAGCATAAACGTCATTTTAATTACATCCGGCAAACATACGAGATGCCGGCCCATGCCACTATTTACTGAAGCTTTAAGATCTTCTTGGGATTTGTTTAAGTATAATTAGATTCAAAGGTTAGGAGGCGTGGTAGCTCAGGTGGTTAGCGCCCGCTGTTAATTTCACAGTATGCAAACAATTCAATCCCCGCTAGCACCAATACAATTGTTAATTGCAATTGTAAGTGATGGTTTACAATGGTGAAGGAAAACATCGTGAGGAAACCTGTACGTGTGAGACATAAGAAAAAAATATTTCGAAGACGCGTGAAGTTCGTCAATACGCATTGGTGCAGCGCGGCGGACAAATCCTTGCCCTAAAACCCTCTCAGAAATGAGAGGAGGCCTGTGCCCAGCAGTGGGACGTATATAGGCTGTAACTAACTAAATTAGATTCAAAAAGGAAAAGGTTAACAATTTGACTGTATATTTATATTTGCTTTTTTTTTTGGTTTCTAGTGGACGAAGATATCGCGTAATATACAATATTACGCGATATCTTCGTCCACTGGAAACCGATTTATGATATTATACTCTATATTTTATTGTTTTTATTTTGTAACATCAAACATATATAGTACACACAGCTCATAAGTAGAGTGCAACATAAACCTGTATCAGATTTTGCACACTCAGTTCGCTGTCGTTCGAGCGTAAACAATAGGTTATAGTTCAAAGTTTCCCATATTTCATATTGGAAATAAAATCTTGCTTAGAGGGAGTAAAATTAGACGAAGTTTTTAAATTAACTACTTAGATATTGAGATTGTATTTTTTAAATATACGTATTTTTTACTTCACTCAAAAGGGTAAAATATAGGCATTTATAAAATGTAAAAGCCGACTTTAAAACTCAAAAAAATTACATTGTAAAGTCTAGGCTTCAATTCCTCCATACACTACGTCTTAAAATTAACCTCAAAACGTGAAATGTTATCTTAAGGTGAGTTCGACTTCGAGCAAATTCGCTCCGATCATGACTAAAACGTCGGCTCAATAAACAGTTACGTTACAGTAGAGTCGATTAGATTACTTTAACCCTGTGAGGGTTACGAACGAGGCTACGAACGGACATCTATGTTGTACACGTAGATAGATATTTACACGAGATTTAAGAACGAATTAAGATAAAAGAGTTTGTTAAAAGATTCAGGTATTGACTATCTTATAGTTATTAATCAAATCTATTACCGGTATATATACTACGTGGTAGAGTCATGCTACAGCTATATTATTGTTGTAGTATGAATGGATCGACTCGAATACCAGCGTGATATAGTGGATTAATGCTTATATGTATCGTGAGGTGAGTGTGGAGGACCGAAGATTCTTTATTGCTCGAACCAAGGCATTTTATTTTATACGTGGTTGAGCCACGCTGTAGCACGAATGGGTCAGCTCGACCGTGGAAGGACCACGCTCTCACAGAATAGCATCGTAAAATAGTAGCTTAATACTACGGTGTTTTGTACGGTGAGTATAGAGATTCGGAGACTTTTTTATTGGAATGGCTTTCCATCTTAGTCCTTAGGGATGGCACATTTTGATTCTTAATCGAGGGTAAATGTAGATGTCTATGGGCCACAGCATCCACTTACCATCAAGTGGACTATATGCTCGTTTGTCAACCTTATTCTATAAAAAATTATCTTATTTCTCAGGGGCAATAACGCATCTGCATTTTTATTCTTAATCGAGACCTCATGTATAGGGCCATACCCACTTATTATTATGTAGATTGTATTTCGTTTGTCACCTTTATTCTATAAAAAATGTTTGAGGAATTAGCATTTAAATTGGTTGAGTTCTTTCACTATTTCTTTCTAGAATGTCGGATATGATGATAGGAATTTTATTACGATGGCAGTCGCGTGCTGGCGATGTTAGGAAATCTATCACACCATTTTGTTTCGTGGTCGATGAAGAGGAGAAACTATGGAAAATGAACTATGGGACTATGGACTATGGAAAATGCCAGAAAAAATATATAGCTTCTTACAAGATGGCGGTATGATCTGGTAAGTTCATTTAGCTAGTTTACGCTAGGCATAAAATATTGAGATTGGTCTGTGAGAGCAGTGTCTAAGCAGTATCGAGATATTTTTTAATAGGGTGACAAACGAGCACACAGTCCACCTGATGGTAAATGGTTGCTGCGGCCCATAGATATCTATATCTTGCTCTATTACGAATCAAAATGCAAGTGCGTTGTCACCAGTGAGGACTAAGATGGAATGCCTCGTTTTTAGTAAAAGCACCATTTAAAACACAGCAGCATTAAGCTGCTATTTTACGCTGGTACTCTGTAAGAGCGTGGTCTGTTGAGCCGACCCATTCGTGCTACAACCATACAAATACAGCTACAGTATGGCTCTACCATGTATAAAACGACTGGTACTGCGAACCATAATGCACCTGGCAAGCGTGATGCTTAAGACTATTCCTCTCTACATCAGGAGATCCTCATTTTGGGCAGACTTTTAACGGTGGACTTCGGACTGGTCTTTCATGGATTGACTATGAAGATCATACCTACCATGTATCGGCGATTTAAGAATATCCACTACCTTATACCGCTCCATGGGTGTCGTGTAAAGCAACAGTGGGAAACTAAACACGATATGGGCAGTAGCCTCTTTGCGAAAAATTGGGGTTTCCAACCCGTCTGTCAAACGCGATATTGTTATCACAAGCAAAATCCACCGTATAAGGGAGGCCTATGTTTACCAGTAGACTTTTATAGGTTGTATGTAATTCTATGGAAGAAGGGTAGGAGTAGGGTGCACTAGGAGTCTGGTGAATTTTAAAAAAATCATGAAAAATAAACTGAATTCTTTGAAAATAACATCATTTGTTTCATCATTGATTCATATCGTCAACATACTTCGAATTTTGTCTTTATATTGACAAAAACTCGCTAGCTCAATGCGCGTGGAAAAGAGGCCATTTCTTCCCGGATATTGGCCTTTAACTGGAATAGTAGTTCAAATATTGCAGTAAACCTGACTTTTCAGGTATCCCATAAAGGAATCTAATTGAGTCATGGGTCAGTGTACAATGCCATCAAAAAAATTTAATTCATATCTACGTAAAAATGTGTATATTTATATTCTAAAAAAGATTTGTTACCTAATAATTAAAGTAGTAAATAATGATAATTGTAAATGTTGGTGTTCATTTATCTGTGTAATTGAATATGTCATTTAATAGTTATAAATTTCTGCGAAACTGGGTTTAGTCAAGCGCTTTATGGCTCGGAATAATTTTAGCGCTCTACAAATCATAACCAATTTATTGTTTATTAAACCGTTAACGATATAAATAAAGGAATTCAATTGACGTACGTGAGAGTAATATGGTCACGTCAAGGCTTTACTGCCCTATAAAACTAAACTAGGAGGAGTACAGAGACAAAAACACTAAGTCCTATAGCATAACTAATATTTTAATCAGAAAAAAAAACTTTGGCAATAATTGTGAACATTTTGAAAAATCAACTTAAAAATACTAACTACACTACAGCATACTAAAATCGATAAAAATATGTACTATAATATCAACTGTCAAAACGGTGTCGATAAAACAGTTCCCTTTTGACCTTTTATTATTTGATTGACAGATGAAGAGCTATCGTATCACAACGCCATCTATGCAAACAAACCTGATTTTGTATTTTTTTATTTTTATAGGAAAGGGTGACAAACGAGCAGACAGTCCACCTGATGATAAGTGGTTACTGTAGCACATAGATACCTACATCTATCCTCTAGATTACGAATGAAAATGCAGATGCGTTGTCACCCGTGAGGACTAAGATGAAATGCCTCGTTTCCAGTAAAAAGGGTCTCTGGTTCTCTACACTCACCATACGAAACACAGCAGCATTAAGCTACTATTTTGCACAGGTATTCTATGAGAGCGTGGTCCTTCCCCGGTCGAGCCGACCCATTCGTGCTACAACTATACTTCTAATATAACTGCAGCATGGCTCTACCACGTATAAAAGATCACTCTACCACGTATGAAGGTAGCCGGACT
The DNA here is from genome assembly GCA_036936625.1 of Parnassius smintheus behrii. NCBI lineage: Eukaryota > Metazoa > Arthropoda > Insecta > Lepidoptera > Papilionidae > Parnassius > Parnassius smintheus. The sequence goes on from JAUPFT010000022.1 coordinate 36,648,555, forward strand.
AACTATGACATTGGGACGTCAAACATCTCAGTCCCCCCCGTGACCATGGTTGCTGTAAAGCACCCGAAACGTCGGGAATTAAAAATAAGTAAAAGTAGTGAAATAAACGCGATAAAATCCGTAAATTTAGTTTTATTCAACGTATAAAAGAGTTATAATAAAGTGGTCACTTTTTATTAATCGGGTGATCATATTACCATAGTACCACAATTTTCATTCATTAATTCATTTTTCATTACAGTCCATAAAAAGTCACTGTTGAACACAAGCCTTCCTGATAGAGAGGATTTGTCTTAGTTGCCTTGCTTGGCAGATAAGTTGGCAACCGTAGTTTTTCACTACTTTCAGTTGTCATCAGAAAGATGTCGCTATTCATATACTGTTTCAGTTTTCAGGTATTTTGGGTCAGTAAAATAATAATGTCCTCCAGACCGTATTTCAGTCACGGCGGACAGCCTCAACGGAGACTAGCCATCGGCGCAGGACGGGATTATAGCGCCCGAGTGTATCCGAAAGCACAGGTGCACTCCCTATTCTCTCACTCTGGTAATCCGATGGGACGGTAAGATCACGCGCAGGACCAATGGCTTTATTTGCTTTCCGAGGCACCGGGGTGAGACACCGTCAACGTCTTGACTCCGGGCAGAGATCACACGCAGGACTAATGGCTTTACGTGCTTTCCGAGGCACCGGGGTGAGACACCGTCAACTTCTTGACTCCGGGCAGAGATCACACGCAGGACTAATGGCTTTACGTGCTTTCCGAGGCACCGGGGTGAGACACCGTCAACTTCTTGACTCCGGGCAGAGATCACGCGCAGGACCAATGGCTTTACGTGCTTTCCGAGGCACCGGGGTGAGGCACCGTCAACTTCTCGACTCCGGGCAGCTGCAGCTGCAATTCCTCAACGGAAAAACTCAATAATTGATTTTTTGGACCGCCCTTGATTCAAACCCAGGACTTTATGATCAGTAGTCGCACTACTACAACCACTACACCAACGAGGCGGTCACTTTACACACAGTACAGTACAGTACAGTACAGTACTTTGGGGTATTGCATAATCTAATGCCGCCACCACGCAGAAATAATTCTCAAACGTCTACTGCTGAACATAGGCCTCCCCATATATTATCGAATAGAATAGAATTAATTCTTGCTAGTTCTTCCTAGGACAAAGGTTTTTTTTCGAACCAGTGGTATTGATTTTTAATAAGAATTACTTGTAACCTATATTGAATAAAAATTATTATATTCTATTCTATTCTATTACGTAGGGAGGATATTCCCCATAGTTGGCACGTTTTCCAGGCGGATTGGCAACCACAGATTTTTTTATATCTTATTAGGAAAACGCTGCTGGCCATCTACTGATTTGTTTCCCTCTGTTACGAAACCCACGGGTTGATATGGGGTAGTGGATATTTTTACAGCGCCACTACAAGAATCTTATAAATTATTTTAATTAATTATGTCAAAAAATACTTTTATTATTATTCTCTTGTTGATTAATTTACTAATTCATCAATTACCTAGGCTAATTCTAGCTGACTTAGAAATTTCAAATTTATCATCAATGTGTATCATACGGCAAATACGAAGGAAAATTCTTTTATAACTATTTACACAACATGCAGATTTTAATATTCCCGTGACCACTGAATAGGGTATTTTTTTAAAATAAAAAGTTAAAAACAACTTCAACAAATAAAATTAATGAAATATTTTCGCTTTCTGTCGTAGGAGATTTAATTTTTTTGAGCTGTGTGTTTGTACCGATTTCTGAACGCATTATTCATTTTAGCCCGAGTTTGAAGATGCTGCTGCCAATCTCCTCATTTGTTTCTCTCTGTCGGCTCTTACGATACCCACGGTATGATATGGAGTAGCGGATATTCTTACACCGCACCGCCACTACACGGTAAACTTTAACTGATAACCTTTATTGAATTAAAAACTTTCCATTTCTATTTATACTTTTTAAAAATAATGTTATGAGGCCAATGCTGTGCTCCATTGCAGTTTCTAGATCGTATTAAACGTATACGACTCTCAATATTGTTATAAAGCCGATTATCATATTTAGCCACTATATTTGGTAAACGAAGTACATATATTATAAATTTAATACATAAACATAAACACTCGCGCCTGTTACCCAGAGGGGTAGGCAGAGACTACAGACTTCCATTTGGCACGATCCTGACACACCTCTCTCGCCTCCTTCACATCCATACACCTACGCATACATGCTCGTCGGTTAAGGGTACTCCTAATTTGGCCCGTTTTCAATAAACCGCCAATTTGGTCGATAAATTTTCGCCTAGGACGTCCCTTTCCGACTCTGCCATTCACTTCTGCAACATAAATTTTCTTTGTCACTTTTTCCTCATTCATTCTTTCCACATGACCAAACCACCGAAGCATTCCTTTCTTAATCCTGATCACAACATCATCTTGCAAACCACACTCTTCTCTTATCACACAATTTCTTACCCTGTCATTCAGATTCAGCCCTAACATACTCCGTAACGACCGCATTTCTACTGCGTTCATTCTGCTTTCGTGCTTCTTCTGCCACACCCAAATTTATTACTAAATTTACTTATTGGTTTTCCCAATCTAGCGATATATTGAATATGGGCCAAATTAAGAGTACCCTTAACCGACAAACATTATGCATAGGTATATGGATGTAAAGGAGACGAGAGAGGCGTGTCAGGATCATGTCAAATGGAAATCCGTAGTCTATGTTTACCCCACTGGGTAATAAGCGTGAGTGCTTATGTTATGTTTTCCAGAAAATTCTACGTTTAAGTTTCTTTTTCTTAAATCAAGTAAAACTAAGACCTTTTACTTTATCGTAAGAGTAATTTACATACATAAATTGCACACGGACAAACATCCATATATTCATAGCCATAATACTTTTTGCGTGCGTGTTGTTGCGTGACTGCCTCGTTGGTCTAGTGGTTGTACTAGTGCAACAGCTGATCATGAGGTCCTGGATTTGAATCCCGGATCGGGCCAAAAAAGTCAGTTGTTGAGTTTTTCCGTCAAGAAATTCTCTGTAGCTGCCCGGAGTCAGGAAGTTGGCGGAGTCTCACCCCCGTGCCTCGGAAAGCACGTCAAGCTGAGATAATCTCTCTCAGGTCGTGTCGGTTTACCGTCCCATCGGATTATGAGAGTGAGGGAATAGAGAGTGCACCTGTGCTTGCGCATACACTTGGGCACTATAATCCTGTCCTGCGCCGATGGCTGGCCTCCGTTGAGGCAGGCCGCCGTGGCCGAAATTCGGTCTGGAGGACGTTATTATTATTATTACTTTTTGCGTGCGGACAATTATAACTTTATTTCATCAATTACTTTTTACAAATAAATGTGATAATGAAATGGGGGAACCTGTATCTCACCCAATGAACCAGGAAACTAAAGGGTCGGAGCCAAATGGTTACTTACTGCGTAAGCAAAAAGTTGAAACAACACCTTAATTTCAATATAAGAAATTTAATATTTCATTTTTCAAAGTGAGCATGTTTTTTTTAATCTATTCCGTTATCCTATTATTTTTTTTATAAAATATGATCAACATCAATAAAATTTGGTAATAATGTATGTCAGGTTGTTACCGATGTCGCCAAGATAAGCTCTAAGAATTTGGTAACGGACTTCATCTAGAAACATGAATCACCGTATGGGGGCCGACAAAGATGTCTCGCTCTCGTAAACCACCCGCGTTATAGATTAACAGAATAGCTGATTTGTTTTATAGGAACGATCTATTAAATGTGACACACGGGAGTTAAGGTTTGCGAACTTTTTATAACTTGTTTTTGTTTTATGAATCGTCATTCTTTATACATATATTTTAATTTTTCAAATAATGTAAAAATTTCCATAGACTAAATTTAAATTATTATGAGGATATTATGAAGGTACGTGCTATTTAAAAGTGACCAGAAAAAAACCCATAAAGTGAAGACTAGATGTTCTTCCACAGCAGTAAACTAATTAGATCGTAAAAATTTCCTTATTATAAAATAAGGAAAATATTGTTAATTTACTTTTGTTTAAAACATTTGCTGTATAATTTGCAAATGCTAGTATTATTTACCCTAAATTTTAACAACATAACTCAATTGACTTGATTGCATACTTGTCACAAGTCATGGGATTTTTCTTACATTTCAGTTAGTTAAATTTTATAAGATTCTAAAGTATTAACTATTTTTTCTCTTAAAAAGAATAACATTGAATAACATTGTTTTCTTATTCATTTTTTGAAACGGTAACATGGAATATACTAGTTTCTACGGATTCACGTATATTAATATTATTTACATTTCTGACGTTTCGCACTTTGAAGTATTTACACATGGTCAACCCCCCCTCTCCATGGCTAACTAGTTTTATTTAAATCTCTTATATTAATTATATGCACTGTATTATTTGATTCTATGCAAAATTAAACAATTTATTATATATATTTATAATTGATATTTATTTAGATAGGTTGTTGAGGTAATTGACCTATTCGTACAATGTGATTTAGATACTCGTAAAAATGTTCGGTTTGTCAAACTTAATGACCGTATGTCACTTAAGTCGTTAAAATTTTATAGATACTTCAACTGTTACACATATCTAAAAACAAAGGTTGAAACTCGAAACTAATAGAAAGTCATGTTTTAGTACATTATTTATCTTAATATTATTAGAGAGACATTGTTTATTGATTATTTAAAAAAGAGATTTAAGGATGCGTTCTTACCGCATAGTGACAGTGTAAGATTATCCAACATCCTGTATCGTCCCGTGGGTGTCGTGTATATATGTATATAAAGGGTTATTTTGCAAATACCAGCCAAATTTGCAGAGAAAGTTCAGAATAAGAAATATAGGCGAATGGTGAAAAATTAATTGAAAAAAATCTCTAACATTGCACCTGCATCCATCGACTTTCTGCATGTCTTAGCAGATCGTCACACCATCTAGTACGGGGTCGCCCTATACTTCGCTTACGAGGCCGTCACTCTAAAACATTTCCCCCATTGGTTGTCAGTTCTTTGAGTTATATGACCGGCCTATTGCCACTTCAGCTTACTAATCCGTTGGGTTATGTCGGTTACTCTGGTTCTACTGCGGATATCCTCATTTCTAAGTTTATCACGCAGAGAAACTCCGAGGATAGCTACTACAGCTCGCGACCTTAAGCTTCCTCATACGGTTAGCAGTGATGAACCACGTCTCAGATCCTTAACTCATCACTGAAAATACGCACTAGTTGTACAATCTCGTTTTCAAGTTTCAAAACTGACGAGAAGATATGTCGTAATTTCCCGAACGCTGCCCAGCCGAGTTGAATCCGTCGATTGGTCTTTAGGTTGAAGTTGGACTTACCAAGTCAGACTTTTTGTCCTATGTGAACATACTCGCAACAACTATAGGCATAGATGTGATATTGACGTTAACATGATATTTGTTTTATCCATGTTCATCTTAAAACCTATCCGTTGGGATTGGGAGGCACTATTGAGGTCATTGAGCATAGTGCTTAGATATTCCAGCGATTCTGCCATAAGGACTATATCGTCGGCAAATCGGATCTGAGTGATGTACTCGTCATTGTCGTTAATACCGTATCCTTTCCAGTTTAGTAGCTTGAAATTATCTACCAATGAAGCGGTGAAGAGTCTCGGTAATTATGGCAATAATCCTTTATTTCTAAGAAATGGCGGCTCCGTAGCGCTTAGCAGTGAGTTACAGCGTTGAGGGCCACGGGTTTGAATTCTGCACGGAAAAAGTATTTGTAATTTGTAAAAATATTTGTTCCGGGTCTTGTAAACTGCCTCCACAATACAGGAGAAAATCCTAGTGTGGGTAAAACCTTGTTAAAAAAAAAGTTTCGAGTAGAGAAGAGTCCGCTGCATTGCCCCAAAGAGTGTTGTCGGACTTTACACGCCTTCATTTTTTTATAATTTCTTAGTACTTGCAAGTTTCCTCACTAAGTTTTCTTTTGACACCAAGCACGTGGTGCAAATTAGTACTTTATATTGCAATTAATGATTTTATTCTCGCCGGCGGGAATCAAACTGGGTTTGTTCGCGTTCTCTGAAATTTAAGGCTTGCGTCTATTCCTACGCTGTCATGTTACAATGGCTGGACAAATGAGTACACTGTCCTTTTGATGGTAAGTGGATGCTGTGGCCTATAGCTACCTTCCACTCACATCCATCCTTAACCAAGAATCAACATGCAGATACGTTGTCACACCTTAAGACGGGTGCAAAAAGGTTTTCCAGTACTATACAATCACCAAACGAAACGCAACAGCATTAAACCGCTACTTCACGCTGGTATTCTTTTAATTTGTGGCCGGAGAAGGAAAGCGGAAGATCTACCGCCGGGCAAAATGTTCTTCGTGTTGTAGTTCCTAACTATTATATATAATATGTTTTTACTTCGGCACTTCGATAGCGTGATTTAGGCTTCGGTGTGTTTCGCTTGCGGCGCGACGACAGCGCTGCCACATCACCTGAGCAGGGGCTCAGACCGGAGGTCGATAGTGCAGTCCGATTGCCGGTGTGTCCTTAATGCCGGTGGGGAATGCATGCTGTGTGCGTAAGGGCTAGTGATGCCTGTGCGAACGATATGTCGCTGTGTAATACAGTTTACTAAACTACGCACTTGAATAGCACCGCCACAAATATATACATGTTTAAATTCTAATTAAAATTTGTGGGTAAACCTACAATCATCGAAACATTTATCCATTTATTCAGTGTCCCGGGGGTCCAGTCACAAGGTCCTTGCACCAATGAAAGTTGACCCAGTTTTAAGACAGATTGTAATTAGTCTAGTCTGTCAATAGGTCATAAATCATAACTCTATTAAGTTCCGATACCATTAGTAATTTATCTTGCGCGATTTAATGATTATCTGTATACGCACTGACGTATGACAAATTAATTTTCACAGCCGTGATATAATGATAGTTGCGGTATGACTGAGTTTAATTAAAATTATAATGAGTAATGAGTAGTTTTACTAATAAATTGTTTATTATATTATGGCTGATTTTTACAAAGGGCAAATGGTGATAATTTGTTGTACAAAGTGGATGTAATCATAAAAGATGCGTTTGCCTCGCCCTGATTATTTAAAAAAAAAACATTGACCTTGGATCGTTATCTAATAATATCAAGTTTGACTGCCTCGTTGGTCTAGTGGTTGTAGTGGTCTAGCGGCTGCTGATCTTGAGGCCCTGGGTTCGAATCCCAGTTCGGGCCAAAAAATCAGTTATTGAGTTTTTCTGTCAAGAAATTCTCAGTAGTTGCCCGGAGTAAGGAAGTTGGCGGTGTCTCACCCCCGTATCTCGGAAAGCACGTAAAGCCGTTGGTCCTGCGCCTGATCTCTCTCCGGTCGTGTCGGTTTACCGTCCCATTGGATTATGAGAGTGAGGGAATAGAGAGTGCACCTGTGCTTGTGTATACACTTGGGCACTATTATCCTGTCCTGCGCCGATGGCTATTCTCCGTTGAGACTGGCCGCCGTGACCGAAATTAGGTCCGGAGGACATCATTATTATAATTATCAAGTTTGGATAGATGTAAAAGGCCCAGGACAGTGCTTCGTTGCATTCTGGGAGTCTTATGTTCAGCAGTGGACTCGTGAAGCGTTGTAATGATGATTACAGGCGAGTTACAACAACAAGACACATCATCAGACAGACCAATCACATCAGAAACATCGATTGTTCATGTAGTAGTAGCGTAAATTAATCTTTCGCCAAAACTCCTAAGTTTTGAAAAATTTTACGAAAGAATTCACCACAAATATTCCACAGTCAAGTGATGGCATTTTTTATTATAGAATAAGGGTGACAAACGAGCACACAGTTCAACTGATGGTAAGTGGATGCTGTGGCCATGTGGAATCAAAAAAAAACACAGATGCGTTGTCACCCCCGTTTCCAGTAAAAAAGGGTCTCCGGATCTCAAAATTCACCATACGAAACACAACGGTATTAAGCTGCTATTTTACGTTGGTATTCTGTATTTTAATTATGCCAAATGTATTTAGACTGAAAATTTATCACAGTATTAACTGTTCATAAGTACTACGTTAGATGAAATTCTTTCATCGAGAGAAGCCTATGTCAAAAATAGTCTATTTGCGGTCTAATTATAGAGTATAGTTCACTATCAGTATCACAACAGCCTGTTTCAAGTTTACTACTGCACATAGGCCTCCCCGAAAGATTGCCACAAAGTGCGGTCCTAAGCCTCCTGTATCCATCAACTACCTGCGTGTTTCATTAGGTTATCTGTCCATCTAGTGCGGGGTTGTCCAACACTGCGTTTAAGGCTCCTTACGGATTTCACCCGTAGAGAAATCAGCATAGCCCTAGCATAACTTCTAGTATCATAGAAATAATTATTTTTTTTATAACTTGTAGGTTCAAAGGTTTATTTAAAAGGTTCCCGAGTGGCAGCCTCGTACCGGTAGGCGAAATGTAGGGCGACCCCCCACTAGATGGAGTGACGACCGGGTAAGACATGCAGGAAGTCGATGGGTGCAGGTGGCTCAGGACCGTGCTTTGTGGAATACCTTGGGGGAGGCCTATGTTCAGCAGTGGACTTGTGAAGGGCTGTAATGATGATGATGATGATAACTTATAGTAGTAAAGTACTACCCTACTATAAGTTGACTAGTAGAAAAGCCCTTATTCATTAAGTCCGCCTTTGTATCTTTTTTTCTAAGGGAAAACAATAAATATTTTAAATAAATAAATTAATACGTCGTTTCTGTGCGCCACGTGAGTAATTGCAGATATTTAATTTTTAATAAATCTACCTAAAACATGAAGTTATTTTAAGATTTATTTCATAAACGACGAGCATGTGGTGATAGCAGAGGTTCGAATACTCCTATGAAATTTAAGGTAACTGTCTATGAACTACCACGGTTCTGATTCAGGTCCAGTCCTTTTCAGTCGTCATTACATTTTACGCTGGTATTCTACAAGATTGTGCTGACCTATTCGTGTTGTAGCCAGAATTTAGCTACAGGTACGTAAAAAATCTCTTCGATGTGTAAGTAATTGGGAGATGGAAACACACATGGATGTGGGCAGCTCTAATTTTTTAACTTCCCGTTAAGAAAATTGAAAATTTTCAAAAATCGTGAAGTTATTGTTTTTACCCCGTTTTGAGTTGAAATTGAATTTTCATCAAATCTTGACGTTTGAGGTCACAGGAAGCCACCTGACAATTTTCGATGGTGTTTCCACGTCTGTATGTCTGTATGTCTGTACGTCTGTGTGTGTGTGGATGTATGTAAGCCTCTTGTAACTTTTGAACGGCTTGACTGATTGAAATGAACTAAGTGGATTTCCAAAGTGTTTCATCAAACTTAGATTTCCTAAGAAACTGTTTCTTGGAATAACTTTTAAACGTCTTTACCGATCGATTCCAAAAGAACTTCTTGATGAACCACGTCGATCACCGCTGGTCCGGTCAAAATCGGTTGTTTCGTTCGTGATACATCGTTAACAAAGAAAATTGAAAAAATTGATTTTTTTAAATTACTCCGATATTTCATATTTAACGTCATAATTTGGTGAAATTTGGAGCGCTTTGTATTTGAAATTAGTGGGAAGTACCAGGGATGGCCTGCACCCTGCAAACTTCAACCATTTTTTGTTATTTAAAATCTTTATTGCGTAGAAAGTGAACAATTGGTGGGCTTAATACTTTTACGCATGCTTTACCAGTCAACCATACGCTAAGTAGAGAAGCTTAAGGCTTAATATTTTTCTTATAACTGTAGATACGATGTAAGGTAAATTAAGTTTTAGGGCGATCTTATGTAAAACCTCGGCTTGATACTTCCGAGATTTGGTGATTTTAAAATATTTATGAACAATATTAAGACTATATTTTATCCACTCAATGTCAGATAATAAAACAATGTATTACGCTCGACTAAAGGGCATACGAATAAATCCATAAATCAGCAAAAGATTTCTGAATGCGATGGTGGTATTCGAATAATATCAATATATCAGAAAGAACAAAGGATTGCCTGAAACCAGGTGGCCTTTAGAGAAGATGAAAGAGCGGTGTAGGGTGACCATATCTTATTCTTGTACGCTGTCGTTCTTATCAGTTATATATATATATATATATATATATATATATATATATATATATATATATATATATATATATATATATAGTACTAGCTGCTGCCCACGACTTTGTACGCGGATGATGTTGCTTACGCCAGCGACAACGGGGTCGTCAAAATCGAAGATCTAAAACGTCTGTTTTCGAATTCTAAGAGCCCGGGTACGGGAAAACAACGTAATGTGCGAGACGATTCGAGACGTTCCAGATCTTTCATTTTTGTAAGTCAACACGAAATGCCCATCAGATTAAACAACTTTTGCTAAGGCGTCATTCCTATATATGTTATAATGCCGCTGGGTTTTGGAGTTCCACAACAGGTGTTCCAGATCTTCAAATAACTATAGCTGTACCCTTGGCTTTGCCCACGTTCTCGGTCACGCGCAAGTCGTATCTCACGCTCCTGACTGCTCTCAAGTGATCAAGCAGTCTCAGAGCGGATATTCTGAAAACTCAACCTCTGATCCCTCTGTGTAACCGTTTCGGATGCGCGAGACAAAGAATGATGATCCCGATCGATAGCTAAAAGCATTTCTCGTTGTTCCACACTTTCCTGAGATCGAGAGGCAGTAGTGCGGACTCGTTTAAATTCTAGTCGTAATTGGCGCTGCGTGCTAGTTTCTGCGGACAAACTTAGTGCATTACGCTCACAGTTAGCACCTAGCCGTTGTTCACGCTCTGCGTGGGTTCGAGAGAAACTACTGCTACTACTAACTAACCTGCGCATCTTAAAAACCCTTGAGTTTCGAGACAGATTTGATATTTTTATAAAAGGCATAGCTAGATTCCTTCTTAATCCGATACTAACGATATTCAAAATAATGAAAAGTTATCGAATAAGTACGTAATAGTAGATAAATAATAATTATTCGTAGGAAAATTAAACACATCAACCAATACAGACAACAAAGGTAACCCCCGTTTCTATAGGATGATAACTTAGAACCAAAAGTTTGACTTGACTTCATGATAGTGTAACTTGTTGTACCACCAATCAATCTGTTTAGTAATATTGGTGTGAAACTCTCCATACAATCAGATAGGATATGTAAAGTTCCTGGATTTCCTAATGCACATAAAAAGTGCAAAAATTAAACAAAAATTACGATTTTTCAAAACAATATTATGGGATTTAAGCTTGCACCATTTAATGCGGTAAACATTTTTGACGGTCGACATATTATTAAACAGCTATTCTCTTGCAATTTATAGTATTACTGCCCCACTCCTTTATAAAAATAGCGTGATTATTATGTTCCCAGGGCTAAATTTTTATTTTTATTTTAACTAATAACATATCATTTTGTGCATTCAATTATTTTGTGCATTCAATTACATAGAAAAACCTTTTAAAATCAATACTGCTTACCCCCTATAACATATGGCGTGATAATATGTAGCCTAAAGCCTTCCTTGGTTTACAAAGAACATTTTTGCTGAATTTCAAATTAATCTATTCAGTAGTTTTGGCGTGAAGCCGTACCATACACACAGACAAACAGACAAAAATTCTAAAAAGTCTCTTTTTGTCATCAGTTACGTTTTTCTAACAAAAGCCACTTATTATTTCTCGAAAATACTCAATGTACAGTTTTTTTTTTCGTTACTGTTTTATTATATGTATAGATAGATATATAATCATCCTTTCACGGTAAATGTTGATCCAGTGAGAAGTTAGAACAATTGTTGATCCACCTATTTGACGTGTTTGCTCAGCTCCTCGTCGCACAAACTGATATACTTTGATCGATTATTGATGCGCTTGTGACGTCGGTGGATCTGCACTAACAGGATTTCAATATACTCGTCAGTGATTTGACCAACATTTGTTGATCTATCAACGCATACACACACTCACATACGCACACTGCCGCACACACATAAACACAACAGTGCACACATGCACACCAATTCACAAACACACACACACACACACACACACACACACGCGCGCGCACACGTATGCACACAAACACACACACACACACACGCGCGCGCGCACGCGCGCTCTCACACACACACACACACACACACACACACACACACACGCACGCACGCACGCAAACACGCACCCAGACGAATACCTTATGTCGCCGTTGCCACCACTTCCGCTACAAGAAGGGGCGTTGTCGAGTAATTCGTTAAAAAAAAGTCGTTTATTTCGACCACAAGGATCATAGATGTTAGTAATAATACAAATCTTAAAACTAGTTTTCGTAAAACTTAAAACTATTTACCTAATTTTAAAACTATATATAAGACAGGCCCGATTAGTCAGCACGTACACCATATGACAATGGTTCAGGTACTGACTTTAAACCTGTCAGAAAATGCCCTC